>JAXIVJ010007640.1:0-59690 GCA_036785665.1 Chirona hameri
ACAAAACAAGCTATCGCTTTAGATGCCAAACAAAATATGCACTTCTACCATTCGCTGTTCCAATGAACTGCAGACACGGCTATGGAACATAAAAGTCCGGCTGTTTACGAACACGGTTCCCACGCCTGGGTCCTCGATCGCGATCGCTGTCGGGACCGACGGCGTCTGGTTGCAGCCTGTCCGGGACCGCAGCGGGTGACGTCGACGGGTCGGGTGCGACGACCCCAGGGGCCGACGCGGTCGACGCAGACTCGTCAGGTCCAGCGGCGGTTGGCGTAGACGGCGCCAGCGGAGACTCCGACTGTTCCGCGGGAACACGTGCCAGGTGAGCGGCGTTCCAGGTTCGACCGTCGGCGAGACGGTACGTGGCGGGGCCGACGCGCTTGGCGACTCGTATCGGAGACGTGAACCGGCGAACCGTCTTTGATCGGTGTCCCGGGCGCCTCACGCAGACGTAGTCACCCTCTGTGATGTCCGGCGTCACCACTCCGTGCCGGCGGTCGTACGCCGTCTTGTTAGACTGCTGCCGGCGCAGGACACGAGACGCCAGACGTGCGTCGTCTTGTCCTGATGACGGCTGAATGACTGGCAGATTCAGCCTCATCTGCCGCCCGTGCAGTAGTTCCGAAGCTTCCCTGTGGTGGTGTGGGGAGTAGCTCTGTACTGAGCCAGGCTCTTGCGGACTTCGTCGATGAACGATGCTGGGGGACGTCCGCTGACCCACGACTTGAACGTCTTGTTAAAGCGTTCGACGGTCGAGTTTCCTCTCGGCCAGTAGACCGACGATTTGGTGTGCTTCACGCCGCGGGCAGCCAGATACGATTCGAACGCCTTACTCGTGAACTGGCTCCCGTTGTCTGTCACCATTTCGTCTGGGTAACCTTCTCTGGCCCAGACGGGAGACAGGAACTTGATGACGTCTTCAGTCTCCACCGATGACGTCAGAGCAATTTCCACCCACTTGCTCATGTAGTCGATCAGGGTGATGGCGAACCTGGCGCTTGCTGGTGCTTAGTTGATTGGACCGACGACATCGATACCCAGCTTCGACCAAACATGGTCGGGCAGGGCGACTGGTTGCATTGGCGCGGGTCGAGCTTTTTGAGACAGAACTTTGTCGCTGCCCTGGCAGAGGGCGCAGCTGCGACACAGCTCTTCCACCTCCCGGTTGATACCTGGCCACCACGCCAGGTTCCGCAGAGTCTGCTTCATTCGCACGATTCCATCGTGCGCACTGTGCGTCAGCTGCAGGTATCTTCGCCGAAGCTGAACGGGGACGACCACCTGTTGAGATCCTCTCAAGATGACGTCGTCCTTCCGCACTGACAGCTCGTGTCGCACCTTGAAGTAGGGCTGAACTTCTGGTGGACAGTTCTTCGCGCTAGCCGACCATCCGATCTTTATCTGCCGGCGCAGCTTCTGCATCTCAGGATCAGCGGCTGCTGCGGCTCGGACTTCCTGCTCGGTCAGGACGCAGCTGTCCTCGTCGCCCAGGAGAGCGATCACTTCCTCTTCTTCAGCGGAGTCGTCCGCTTGCAGGTCAGCTTCGTTTGCAGGAATCGGCATCCTGGAGAGGGCGTCTGCTCCTGGAGTCAGGTGTCGGCCGGGCACGTACTGGACGGTGTACGAGTACGGCAGGAGGCGCGCCTGCCAGCGTGCGATCCTGGCGCCCGCCCTGCCTGAGAAGCTGGGCGAGAGCAGAGTCTGGAGCGCCGAGTGGTCCGTGCGTAGCGTGAAGTGGCGCCCCCACAGGTACAACTTCCAGCGTTCGACTGCCGAGACGGCGCTCAGAGCCTCGAGCTCCGAAACAGAGTATCGCTGCTCGGCTGGAGAGAACGCACGAGACCAAAACGCTACGGCGTTTTCTCGTCCGTCTGGACTCAGCTGGGTGAGTACAGCTCCAGCACCTTTGCCGCTGCCGTCGGACGTGACGAACGTGGGCAGCGTCGAGTCGAACGAACGCAGCGTGGGACTCTGAGCGATCTTCATCTTGATCTCGCTGAATGCTCGGCTTGCTGTGTCGTCCCAGATGAACTTGCTGCCCTTCTTCAGCAGCTGGTACAGCGGACGGACGGTCTCGGCGTACCCTGGGACGAAGCGGAGGAACCAGCCGCACATCCCCAGGAACGATTTCAGTTCCTTGACGTTTTCTGGCGGCGGTGCCTCTGCCGCGGCCTTGATCCGAGACTGCAGCGGCTTGACTCCGGCTGCAGACAGCGTGAAGCCACAGAAGTCGACAGCTGGTTTGCAGACCACAGACTTCTCTCTGTTGACAGTCATGTTGGCTTCCTTCAGTCTGGACATCACGAGACGCAGACGGTCGTCATGCTCGTCTTGCGACTTCCCCACGACAGCGATGTCGTCCATGTAATGGACGCATCCCTGGATGTCATCCAGCAGGTTGTCCAGCAACCTCTGGAACGCAGCTCCTGCTGAGACGAGGCCGAACGGAACTCTCGTGAACCGTCGGAGTCCCAGGTGCGTCAGGAACGTGGTGAGCGGACGGGAAACAGGCTCAAGCTCCAGCTGATGATACGCACTCTGAAGATCGAGAACCGTGAAGAAGTTGGCTCTCAGCTGGTCTTGCAGTTCTTCTGCCGTCGGTAGAGGATGAACCTCGGCGATGACTTGACGGTTGAGGTCTCTCAGATCGACGCAGAGGCGCAGCTTTCCGTTCCTCTTCCTGCTGACGACCATCGGATGAACCCAATCGCTGACTTCGACCGGCTCGATGACGCCTTCCTCTTGAAGACGAGCCAGTTCGTTGCTTACTTCATCGCGAACGGAGTATGGGAGTCTGCGAAGCTTGTGTTGCTTTGGC
This sequence comes from Chirona hameri, assembly GCA_036785665.1. Classification (NCBI taxonomy): domain Eukaryota; kingdom Metazoa; phylum Arthropoda; class Thecostraca; order Balanomorpha; family Balanidae; genus Chirona; species Chirona hameri. The sequence goes on from JAXIVJ010007640.1 coordinate 2,822, forward strand.
ACTGCGCCATGGCGGAGAACGATCCTGTGCTGGTAGCCACGGACCGTTTCCAGTGAGTGCAGTTCACCAGGGCCAGGCTGAGGCGGCGGCGGTGCTGATCCCACTGGGTCCTCAGCCACCGCCAGCTGGTCGATGGCGCCGCTCGCTGGGTGCAGGCTGATGTCCAGCTGCTTCAGCAAGTCGAGACCCATGACGGCTTCGTCACCCTGCGAGTCGATGACGAAAAACTCTGCGTCGGCTCTCCGTCCGCGGTGGGTCACCACAGCTGGCAAGGTGCCAAGTACCTTCAGCTGGTGACGTCCAAACCCGAACAGACGAGCAGACGTCTTGTTGAGAGAGCTGCCCTTGAAGAGACGTCTGGCGAGAACGAGACCCAGGGCAGACACTGTCGCACCCGTGTCTACCTGCAGCGTCACGCTCTTGGTGATCCCAGGAACTTCAACTTGTACTTCACACATCATCTGTGTTGGGTGCGGTGCAGCAGAGGACAGTCAAGTCGTGACGTGTCCTGTCGACGCTCTGTCCACCAGACCGGCAGACGGCGGCGAAGTGCCCGGTTTGACCGCACTGTCTGCACGTGGCGCCGATGGCAGGGCACCGGTCTCGATCCACGTGCCGGCGCCATCCACAGCTGCGACACGTGTCGGTCTGCGGACTCGCTGCAGGCGCAGACCGGCCGGCTGGCGGGCGGGCGGACCGCGCGGACGAGCGAGGCGCGGCGGGACGCCCGCGGCGCTGGCGCGCGTCCGTCAGCTGGTGCAGCGGCTGCGCTCCGGCCGCTGGGGGCGGCGCCGCATGCCCGGTCATAGCGCTAGCCTCGCGCCGAGACCGCTCGTAGGCCTCAGCCAGCTCCGTGACTCGGCCCAGAGTCAGAGTCCGGTCCTGCAGAAACCGTTCTCGAAGAGTCGGTTGCAGGGTCGCCTCGACGACTTGATCTCGAATCATATCGTCGGTCATCGCGCCGAAGTTGCAGTTCACCGTCAGGCGGCGCAGGGCCGCGACGTACTCGGCGGTGGACTCCTGTGGTTCTTGTCGTCGCTGACGGAAGAAGAATCTCTCGGCGATGACGTTTACTTGCGGCTCGTAGAAGTCGGCAAGTTGTCTCTGCGCTGCGCTGAAATCGTCTTCGCCCTCCCTCTTCGGTACGACCGGCAGGGTGCGGTAGACGCGTTGAGCCTCAGCTCCGATGCAGTGCAGCAGGAGAGCCGTCTTCCTCTCGGTTGTGAAGACTTGTCCATTCAGTGCAGTCAGGTAGTTTTTGAAACTGAAGATCCAGTCTTGCCATGACACTGCTGGCTTCCCCGGTACAGCCAGGAACGGAGACGGCGGCGATACACCCTCGATGTTCATCTCATCCTCGTCGCCAGAATGTAGTGTCCGCCGCTGTCGGTCTCCGTGTGTCGTGTCGGCCTCTCACTCAGAACACAACCGTACTCTACGGCGTCCGTCTCTATTCTGTCGTAATACACGCACAGTGCAGTACAGGACAGGTCGGCTCACGCCGACCGGTTTCGCCGGCCTGCCCCTACCACGGCGGCGGCAGGCGGCCAATCACGCGGCGGCAGTATCGGAGGCGGGGTCCGAAACAGGTCTACCAGTGGAGCGGACTGGAACAGTCTAGAGTCCTAGACGCTACAATAACATTAAGAAGTCTTTTTGTTTTTGTGACAAATGCTGCATGAATGTTTCATATACAAATGTTAAGTTACTGTTATGTATCAGAGTTGTGTTGTACCTACTTCAAGTAAAATTATGCCCTATATTTTCCCTTTATAAATTCTGTAACCATTTTCCATTTAGTGTACACATTTACTGGTAGTGACTTTTGATGTTGCATAGCATGTAAGAATTGAATCACAAATTATCTCTTATATGCTCTGTTGAGTGTTGTAAGAGGGGTGCATACCAACCTACCATTTTTCGTATTTTGACAAATGACCTTCCTGAAGATATAACCCAAGGAGGGAGAACCCTTTTCCCTAAGGACCTGTCTCAGTGCATTGGTGTCTGGTATGCTGATGTTATGTTACTGAGGCTGCTATAGCCTGCCTTCCTAAGCAGAGATGTGCCACGTCCTTGGTGTAAGGTTCAGTGGCTTTCTGACCCTTTCCTGTCTTCGTAATGTTTGGTGGAGTGGAAGGCATTGTGGTTGCAATTATCTTGAAAATGGGATTTGTTGGATGTATGCCCTCTGCTATTCCTTCCTGATATTAGGGAGTGTAAAAATGGATAGTGTGCAAAACATTGATTTTTTTATTTGTTGATTGTAGTCTTTTGGATTAGATTTAAATATTTAAAATTACCTATATGACCATGACAAGTGCATTTTGGTTTATTGTACTAGACAATTAGCAGCTTTTTGGATCTAGTGCGCTGAATTACTCGATCTCCCAGGTTAACGTGCTGGTGACGTTCTACCGGGACTCACCGAAGCATCTTAAGGGATTTAATTTTGCCCCACCAACTTATTTTAGTGACAATTGAACTAGTGATAACTGAACTAGTGATAACTGAACTAGTGATAACTGAACTAGTGATAACTGAACTAATGATAACTGAACTAGTGATAACTGAACTAGTGATCAGTCACACTGTCACCGACTCCAGTCACACCACCACCGACTGCAGTCACACCGCCACCGACTCCAGTCACACCGTCACCGACTCCAGTCACACCGACTCCAGTCACACCGACTCCAGTCACACCACCACCGACTCCAGTCACACCGTCACCGATTCCAGTCACACCATCACCGACTCCAGTCACACCATCACCGACTCCAGTCACACCGACTCCAGTCACACCACCACCGACTGCAGTCACACCGCCACCGACTCCAGTCACACCACCACCGACTGCAGTCACACCGCCACCGACTCCAGTCACACCGTCACCGACTCCAGTCACACCATCACCGACTCCAGTCACACCGTCACCGACTCCAGTCACACCGCCACCGACTCCAGTCACACCACCACCGACTGCAGTCACACCGCCACCGACTCCAGTCACACCGTCACCGACTCCAGTCACACCATCACCGACTCCAGTCACACCGTCACCGACTCCAGTCACACCGCCACCGACTCCAGTCACACCGTCACCGACTCCAGTCGCACCGACTCCAGTCACACCACCACCGACTGCAGTCACACCGCCACCGACTTCAGTCACACCACCACCGACTGCAGTCACACCGCCACCGACTCCAGTCACACCGTCACCGACTCCAGTCACACTACCACCGACTCCAGTCACACCGACTCCAGTCACACCACCACCGACAGCAGTCACACCGCCACCGACTCCAGTCACACCGTCACCGACTCCAGCCACACCGACTCCAGTCACGCCACCCCAGCAACGCCACCGACTCCAGTCACACCACCACCGACTCCAGTCACACCGACTCCAGTCACACCACCCCAGCACCTCCACCGACTCCAGTCACACCACTCCAGTAACACCACCACCGACTCCAGTCACACCGTCACCGACTCCAGTCACACCGAATCCAGTCACACCGTCACCGACTCCAGTCACACCGACTCCAGTCACACCACCACCGACTCCAGTCACACCGCCACCGATTCCAGTCACACCGTCACCGACTCCAGTCACACCGACTCCAGTCACATCACCACCGACTGCAGTCACACCGCCACCGACTCCAGTCACACCGTCACCGACTCCAGTCACACCGACTCCAGTCACACCACCACCGACTGCAGTCACACCACCCAGTCACACAGCCACCGACTCCAGTCACACCGCCACCGACTCCAGTTACACCACCACTGACTCCAGTCACACCACTACCGACTGCAGTCGGCAGTCACACCGCCACCGACTCCAGTCACACCGCCACCGACTCCAGTGGCGGTGCAGTCACTGTTCAGTCACAGTGGCGGTTCAGTCACTCACTGGTTCAGTTGTCACTGGTTCAATTGTCCCTGCTACAGTCGTTTTTGGTTCAGTTGTCCTGGTTCAGTCTCTCACTGGTTCAGTTGTCACTGGCTCAGTTGTCACTGGTTCAGTTGTCACTGGTCCAGTTGTCCCTGGTTCAGTTGTCATTGGTTCAGTTGTCACGGGTTCAGTTGTGACTGGTTCAGTTGTGACTGGTTCAGTTGTCACTGGTTCAGTTGTCACTGATTCAGTTGTCCTGGTTCAGTTGGCCTGGTTCAGTTGTCCCTGGTTCAGTTGTCACTGGTGCAGTTGTCCCTGTTTCAGTTGTCACTGGTCCAGTTGTCCCTGGTTCCGTTGTCACTGGTTCAGTTGTCACTGGTTTAGTTGTCACTGGTTCAGTAGTCACTGGTTCAGTTGTCACTGGTTCAGTTGTCCCTGGTTCAGTTTTACTGGTTCAGTTGTCACTGGCTCAGTTGTCACTAGTTCAGTTGACCGTGTACCATTTACGACGGGTTCACTTCATTTTTTAAATATTTTGCAACCAATATATTGGTGCTTGTGCAGCCTGCTGTCGCTGTGGACCTGTGATTACGGCATGTCCAGCGTCTCTGTGGTGGACTGACCTGTGATTACGGCAGGTCCAGCGTCTCTGTGGTGGACTGACCTGTGATTACGGCAGGTCCAGCGTCTCTGTGGTGGACTGACCTGTGATTACGGCAGGTCCAGCGTCTCTGTGGTGGACTGACCTGTGATTACGGCAGGTCCAGCGTCTCTGTGGTGGACTGACCTGTGATTACGGCAGGTCCAGCGTCTCTGTGGTGGACTGACCTGTGATTACGGCAGGTCCAGCGTCTCTGTGGTGGACTGACCTGTGACTACGGCAGGTCCAGCGTCTCTGTGGTGGACTGACCTGTGATTACGGCAGGTCCAGCGTCTCTGTGCTGGACTGACCTGTGATAACGTCATGTCCAGCGTCACCTACAGGTCTGTGGTGGACTGACCTGTGATAACGTCATGTTCAGCCTCTCTGTGGTGGACTGACCTGTAATAACGTCATGTCCAGCCTCTCTGTGGTGGACTGACCTGTGAGAACGGCAGGTCCAGCGTCTCTGTGGTGGACTGACCTGTAGGTCCAGCGTCTCTGTGGTGGACTGACCTGTGATAACGTCATGTCCAGCCTCTCTGTGGTGGACTGACCTGTGATTACGGCAGGTCCAGCGTCTCTATGGTGGACTGACCTGTGAGAACGGCAGGTCCAGCCTCTCTGTGCTGCTGTTGAACTGCCAGCGGAACGTGACGTCGGCAGGGTTGGCGTCTACCTGACAGACGACGTGGGCCGCCTCGCCCTTGGCCGTGCCGTACTGTACCTTTTGTCCCGACACACACACCGGTGCGTCTGAAACGAAAATAACAAGCTTAAAGGGAAATAATGACCTTTGGATTTTTTTTAGCAACAACTGTGTAGGCTACGGTTATGGTTTTAATATGATGTGATCTAAAATTAAGAATGAAATACGATTATTATATAATTCAAAGTAAGAAGTTTTGAAAAATTAAAAAGCAAGTAAATATACTTATTTCGGAGTTCATGATCGGTGTTTTTCCTCCACTATTGGAAACGCGACATATCTGGCGCTTTTGTATCAATATGTTCAACGTTGAATACCTCTCGTTGAATTACTTATCAACAAATCGCATACACTAAATACGTCGTCCGCCGTTAATCCGCCGAATGCATCACGGTTTTCCGAAATGTTTATTGATTGATTATTGGAAAACGGTTCAGATAAATGTGTCATGTGTGCATTGCAATGTATTGCAAATTCATGAGGAAAAGATCCATTCAAAGAATGAATTGAGAACACTAAATAGGTCGCCGTCCGGTCCGGGGCCAAACTAAACTACCGAATTCAATGCACTTTTTTTAATGCTTATCAACTTTAACTTCAAATATATTTCGGTAGGAATGTGTATATGCAACATGTGATAAATTTACAATATATTTTGGTCTCGTCTGTCGATTTCAAGTAATAACTCTATTCTTGTGAAAAATATGTCTTTATTTCCCTTTAAGTAAAAACATTCAATTCAGTAAAAAGTGTGGAATATTGCTACAAACCTGTGAACTGGCACTCCTATTTGATTTAAGGATATCTGGCACCTCACAAACTGAAAGCGGCAAGCTTGACACGACAGCCCAACCACTGGATTGCCCATGAGGAATATGTAGACCTAATTAAGTTCCCTGCCTTTTCCTGGCGGGGCTACTGCTCAGCGTGGTATGGGGGACAAGCTCAGTCCAGGGGCGGCTTTTACTTTTTACTGAATTGAATGTTTTTACTTAAAGGGAAATAAAGACATATTTTTCACAAGAATAGAGCCTTTTCCTGGCGTGGCTACTGCTCAGCGTAGTATGGGGGACAAGTTCAGTCCAGGGGCGGTTTTCCCATGTAGGCAAGGTGCCTACCCAGTTTGGTAGCCTTCTTCCGATACCGATATTTATATTTTCTCTTCTTTTCATTTATTTTTTTTCCTTATTGATTAATATGGTTTTCTGCAATCCGAATGAGCCTATCGTGGAGCAAATTTTCACAATTTTCCAATAAAATTTTCTTCTTAACCATAAATTAAACGTAAATGTAAGAAAAATCTTGCTTACGCTTGCCTACCTCATCCTACTAGATTATCGACCAGCCTGTGTACAAATCTATTGGGTCCTGCTGTAGAACATCCCTTGTAAGGTAGGCAAATCAACTAGAAACTCGAGAAAAACACACCTTTTTAAGCGCAATAACTTCATAAAATAAATATGACTGCAATATCAATTATTATTTTAGGCTCGTAGTAGCTTGCCACATAGGGGTTCAATTATTATTTCGAAAATAATGTTTCTACCACTTCTCCAGACCAGATCTTTGGCGGTATCTCAGCGTAACAACTAACAGCACGAACCAAGATCGAGCTGAGTTTTCGCCAGGCGCTTCCGTTCCGGAGAAATTCGATGCGGCGTCAACGCGGTAGCAGTAAAGGACCTTTGTGACAGGCGCCGTGATGAAAATGTTTCGAAATATTTTGAATGTGGGATCTTTTACTAATAGTTTAAAAAATCATTTTAATGGTAAATATCATTAAATTATGTAATAGTTACATATTACTGTAAGTAGATCGGCGGGTCGTCCAGACTTATATTACAAATAGGACATCGTATTTCGATAATGTGTCATCTTAGCCGTGTTCTTCGCATATAATTAATTATTTTATGTGTAGGCTCTGAGTCCTATTCTTAACATGCAGGCGCACAATTATTGCCAAACCTGCAGAATTAAGCGTCGAATCGAAAGCCTTACGTGCACAATCTCCGTGACAATTCTTGCCTATTCTCAAATCAATTCCAAGCTGATGACAGCAATAGCATATAAACAGGCTGTTTGTAGCGGTAAAGTATTAATCGTGGTGATATATTTGAGAACCTACTTTAAAAAAAAAATCACGAACAGCGCACCCACTCCCACTGGGAGGGGGGCGACAGGGGCTAAAGCCCCCCCCCCCCCCCATCCAACGATCGACGGGGGCGGCAATAGAAATTAGCCCCCCCCCCCCCACAAAAAAAAAATCCGCTGAAACTGGCGATGAAAAATGGGTACGGACTGCGAAAAATAACTTTTTGCGAACAAAAAAAAAACATTTTTCCTCGTTCGTGTTTTCTCCATTTTGTAGCATTTTGGTAGCAAGAGGGAAAGTGGCGCGTGCATATTTGGAAATGTCTAATACTAAATCCAGACCCATCATACTTAAGTAGCCATAAGTCAGTCAAAACTAAATATATTGCTTTGAAATTGGGTTTGTCCCCCGCCCCACGTGTTCCTGCATTGGCTGTAAGAAGTAATAATTAGGAAGAAGAAAAATCCCCCCGTCAATGACTTTCGCTTTGAGAACCCGACACCACCCTTCCCCACCGCTGAACGATTTTTCGCGCTGACAACCCGACTCCACCCCCCCCCCCCCCCCCCCCCCCGTCAACAACTGTTCGCTGTTGAAGCGGAGCGAAATTTTAGCCCCCCCCCCCCCCCCCCCCTCCATTCTCGGACCCTAGATCCGCCAGTGCCCCCCCCCCCCCCCTCCTGACTGCCTCACCTACGTTTGAACCAAGCGCCGCCACTGCTGCCTTGCCTACCTAGTCTCAAGGGCCAGCGCCGCCCCTGGTTCAGTCACCTGACTGCGGACTGCTAACGATTCCGATTGCTAATTTCACACTGGCCCTGGACGACCCAGCCTGACCGGCAGCCTGCTCTGGTCCGAGAGCGGAATGTTTCACCGGTGACTGAGGCAGGAGGGGTCGAGGGGAGGAAGGGGAACGACGAGAGCGAGGCGGGGTCGCGAGGTGAACTGGTCAAGGTCATCCTTCGTACACACCGTCACAGCTATTGCTACCTGGCTTTGAGACGACATTGGGTGTCGACGGTTGTCAGTGGCTGACACGGACGGGTGTCGACGGTTGGCAGTGGCTGACACGGACGGGTGTCAGTTGCTGACACGGACGGGTGTCGACGGTTGGCAGTGGCTGACACGGACGGGTGTCGACGGTTGTCAGTGGCTGACACGGACGGGTGTCGACGGTTGGCAGTGGCTGACACGGACGGGTGTCGACGGTTGTCAGTGGCTGACACGGACGGGTGTCGACGGTTGGCAGTGGCTGACACGGACGGGTGTCGACGGTTGGCAGTGGCTGACACGGACGGGTGTCGACGGTTGGCAGTGGCTGACACGGACGGGTGTCGACGGTTGGCAGTGGCTGACACGGACGGGTGTCGACGGTTGGCAGTGGCTGACACGGACGGGTGTCGACGGGTGTCAGTTGCTGACACGGACGGGTGTCGACGGTTGGCAGTGGCTGACACGGACGGGTGTCGACGGTTGTCAGTGGCTGACACGGACGGGTGCCGACGGTTGGCAGTGGCTGACACGGACGGGTGTCGACGGTTGGCAGTGGCTGACACGGACGGGTGTCGACGGTTGGCAGTGGCTGACACGGACGGGTGTCAGTTGCTGACACGGACGGGTGTCGACGGTTGTCAGTGGCTGACACGGACGGGTGTCGACGGTTGGCAGTGGCTGACACGGACGGGTGTCGACGGTTGTCAGTGGCTGACACGGACGGGTGTCGACGGTTGGCAGTGGCTGACACGGACGGGTGTCGACGGTTGGCAGTGGCTGACACGGACGGGTGTCGACGGTTGGCAGTGGCTGACACGGACGGGTGTCGACGGTTGTCAGTGGCTGACACGGACGGGTGTCGACGGTTGTCAGTGGCTGACACGGACGGGTGTCGACGGTTGGCAGTGGCTGACACGGACGGGTGTCGACGGTTGTCAGTGGCTGACACGGACGGGTGCCGACGGTTGGCAGTGGCTGACACGGACGGGTGTCGACGGTTGGCAGTGGCTGACACGGACGGGTGTCGACGGTTGGCAGTGGCTGACACGGACGGGTGTCAGTTGCTGACACGGACGGGTGTCGACGGTTGTCAGTGGCTGACACGGACGGGTGTCGACGGTTGGCAGTGGCTGACACGGACGGGTGTCGACGGTTGTCAGTGGCTGACACGGACGGGTGTCGACGGTTGGCAGTGGCTGACACGGACGGGTGTCGACGGTTGGCAGTGGCTGACACGGACGGGTGTCGACGGTTGGCAGTGGCTGACACGGACGGGTGTCGACGGTTGTCAGTGGCTGACACGGACGGGTGTCGACGGTTGGCAGTGGCTGACACGGACGGGTGTCGACGGTTGGCAGTGGCTGACACGGACGGGTGTCGACGGTTGGCAGTGGCTGACACGGACGGGTGTCAGTTGCTGACACGGACGGGTGTCGACGGTTGGCAGTGGCTGACACGGACGGGTGTCGACGGTTGGCAGTGGCTGACACGGACGATGCACAAAGCTGCCTGGAGGAATTGCCAATGAAGGAATTACCAAGTTCCTAGGAAGGCAGATAGGAAGGCAGATAGGGAGGCAGATAGGGAGGCAGATAGGAAGGCAGATAGGGAGGCAGATAGGGAGGCAGATAGGGAGGCAGATAGGGAGGCAGATAGGGAGGCAGATAGGGAGGCAGATAGGGAGGCAGATAGGGAGGCAGATAGGGAGGCAGATAGGGAGGCAGATATGCAGGCAGATAGGGAGGCAGATAGGGAGGCAGATAGGCAGGCAGATAGGGAGGCAGATAGGCAGGCAGATAGGCAGGCAGATATGGAGGTAGATAGGCAGGCAGATAGTCAGGCAGATAGGGAGGCAGATAGGGAGGCAGATAGGGAGGCAGATAGGGAGGCAAATAGGGAGGCAGATAGGGAGGCAGATAGGCAGGCAGATAGGGAGGCAGATATGCAGGCAGATAGGGAGGCAGATAGGGAGGCAGATAGGGAGGCAGATAGGGAGGCAGATAGGGAAGCAGATATGGAGGCAGATAGGGAGGCAGATAGGGAGGCAGATAGGGAGGCAGATAGGGAGGCAGATAGGGAGGCAGATAGGGAGGCAGATAGGGAGGCAGATAGGGAGGCAGATAGGGAGGCAGATAGGGAGGCAGATAGGGAGGCAGATAGGGAGGCAGATAGGGAGGCAGATAGGGAGGCAGATAGGGAGGCAGATAGGGAGGCAGATAGGGAGGCAGATAGGGAGGCAGATAGGGAGGCAGATAGGGAGGCAGATAGGGAGGCAGATAGGGAAGCAGATAGGGAGGAAGATAGGGAGGCAGATAGGGAGGCAGATAGGGAAGCAGATAGGAAGGCAGCGACACTTCACGACCAATATCATCCCTAACTTTGGGACCCGACGAATGGACACACAGAGTACAGCGAGGTACACCGGCCGGCTGACTGCCTCTCCCTCTGGGTTGGCGGCGCGGCAGAGGTATTCACAGAGTACAGCGAGGTACACCGGCCGGCTGACTGCCTCTCCCTCTGGGTTGGCGGCGCGGCAGAGGTACTCACAGAGTACAGCGAGGTACACCGGCCGGCTGACTGCCTCTCCCTCTGGGTTGGCGGCGCGGCAGAGGTATTCTCCGGCAGAGCGTCGCGTCAGGTTGCGGATGACCAGGCTCCGGTCGTTGATGCTGATGATGTCGCCTACACCTGCACGAGCACTCGGCACCACCGGCTGGCCCTGAAAGGAAGCGCGAAGGCCATACATAGGTGGCAGTGTTCGCCACGGGCCCACCAACCCCCAGCCCAGCCCGGCCCAGGCCCACCAACCCCCAGCCCAGACCCATGAACACCAAGCCCAGGCCCGGACCAGGCCCGGTCAAATTAATCATATTGAGGTCCAGGCCCGGTCCGACCCGTTCAAAATAAGCATATCATTATTTTCACAAAATTTTCAATCATTATCCTAACATATTTACTTGTATACTATAAATGTGAAACAATGAACCAACTATGTTAACCAAAAATAAAAAGCCACAGCCACAGCAACAGTGTGTTGCTGTGGCTGTGTTGCTATGTAAGTGAACTGCTGGCTAAACTATTTTTGAGCTCTGACCTGAGCTTGTGCGACGCGCGCATTACTTCAAAATTGTCAGGCCCAGGCCCATTCAGAGCCCAGTGATTTCCTTAAAGTTGAGGCCCAGCCCATGACCCATAGGGCCAGCCCAGCCCATGCCGAACTCGGATAGGTGGGTTGGCAAATTCGTTCAAGGTAAACAGCTGAATCATTGAGGACTTATGTTAAGTTGTGTTTCAATTCAAGTGGTTGGAAAATAGGAGGCAATGGCTATTCTCCTGGAGGCTCAGCCATTATTAAGGGTCTCAGCCGAATGTCATTGGCTGGGGAGGCGTATTTCGCTCTCCACCCCCCCCTCCCCCCTTCGTTATCTTCCGAACCAATAACTGCAACGAGACGCACAATGCGGCAATCGAAAGCTCTCAATGAGACGCATCCAAAGTATACACGAAATTATCCAAATAAGGTCACATGTCAGGTCACGGTCAGGTCAAAGGTCAAAATTGAGATATTTTGAGTTTTTGAGCCATACTGTCCATCCAAAGCCTTAGATTGAGAAAATTATCGCACACAGTGCTCTCAGAGGTATAATACACATCCCGCATAAGCAAAAATGAAATTGTAAGCAAAGATCAAGGTCACAAAAGGTCACAGGTCCACGAAAGCCATGCGACACATGTTGTATGGGTTATTCTACACTATCAATTCGATAGTAGCAGCCATTTTCACAATCTGACACCATATAAGAGGTCAAGTTCAGATCACATAGGGTCAAAATTTGAAATTGATAAATTTAAATACAAAAGGCATGTTTCTTGACCAGTTTTGTCTAAAAAATATAGTGCTGGTGGTATTTATTTGTTTGTATCTGGTCACTAAAAGCCAAAAAAACGTAATTTAAAATTATGACGTCATGAGTAATTTATACTTAGGGAGCCATAAGTCAGTAAAAAATAAAGATATTATCCGTTTTCACGAAGTATTATTGCGCTGATAAGTTTCTGAAAGATTCTGAAAGTTTTGAAAAACTACACAACTTTTACATGCGATTTTTGGCTAGAAATGTTCCTCATAATTTTGTAATATGTAGGTAAGAATACAATATGTTGACAAAATTGCAATTTGGTGGCAATAAAGTAAGATGAGTATTGATATAATCTTCCTGAAACTTTCTGAAATTTTCAGGAAGATTCTATCAATACTTATGTTGCTTATTACCACCAAACCGCAATTTTGTCAACATATTTTATTCTTACCAACATATTACAAAATTATGAGGGACATTTCTAGCCAAAAACCGCATGTAAAAGTTGTGCATTTTGTCAAAACTTTCAGAATATTTCAGAAACTTTTCAGCGCAATAATCCTTCGTGAAAACGGCTACTGCTTTACAATTTGGTTTGGGTATTCTCCACATTCTTCAACATATCTTCCTTTTGTTTAATATGTTTCAAAATTTTGATTTTGAGGGATTTTGTTGTAATGCTTTTTAAAGTTTTTGGGGATCAAAAACAATTTTGTTGACAAATCCGAGATCGCCATTTTGTAGCCCTTGCCATTTGCTATATTTTAACGTTTTAGATTGCATTTTGCTCACAATATGGCATGCCTGCTATGTACGCCCTGCTAAAGTTTAGCTGATTTTTTTTGGTGTCAAACTCGTGTGTAGCAGGCACGTATCCAAGGGGGGGGGGGGGCGCCCCCTGAGCACGTTGAATGGGCCCCTGAACACGTGAAATGGGCCCCCAGCCAGCACAGAGGGGCCCCTGGGCAGGTCGAGAGGCCCCTGTCATAAGGACCCCCCTGTCATAAGGACTCCTGAGCAGGTTAGAGGCCCCCTGGACAGACCAGAGGGCCCCTGGGAAGTTAAAGGGGCCCCTTTGCAGGTCATAGGGGACCCTGACCAGACCGAAAGGGCCTCTAGGTGGGTCAGAATGGCCCCGAAACATGCCGAATGGGCCCCTAATCAGCACGAAGGGGCCCCAGGGTAGGTCGGAGGGCCCTCGGATCATGTCGCAAGGAGACAAAGCAGCCAGCGCAGTCCCTTGTCAGGTCGAAAGGGCCCCTTAGAAGGTTGGAGGGCCCTTGGAGAGACCAGAGGGCCCCTGGAAAGTTAAAAGGGCCCCTGTGCAGATCGGAGGAGCCCCTGACCAGACCGAAAGGACCCCTGGGCGGGTAAGAAGGGCCCCTGAACATGCCGAATTGGCCCCTGACCAGCACAGAGGGCTCCAGGGTAGGTCGGATGGCCCCTTGAGCATGACGGCAGGGCGACAAAGCAGCCAGTGCAGTTCGACCAGAAGAGTCGCTGGGCAGATCGGAGGGGCTACTGGGCAAGTCAGAGTGGCCCTGGCTAGACCGAAAGGGTCCCTGGGCCGGTCGGAAGGCCCCTTGAACATACCGGATGAGCTCCTAGCCACACTGGAGGGGCCCCTGGGCAGGTTGGAGGGGCCCCTGAGCAGGGGCGGCGGATTGTGGAGGGCGGGGTACCCAAAATGCCCCCCAGTCGAAAATCCTGGGGAGGGGGGTATATGGGTCATTTTGCCCCATATTTTAGCCTGTTCAATCTGGAAGGCAAAATGATCCTTTTGCCCCCCCCCCCCAGGATTTTAAACTGGGGGGGGGGGGGGGTTGGATACTCTGCGCCCCGCAATGTGCCGGCCCTGTCCCTGAGCATGTCGGCAGGGCGACAAAGCAGCCAGTGCAGTACCTGGCCAGGTGGGAAGGACCTCTGATCAGGCCGAATGGGCCCCTTGACACACAAGAGGGGCTTCTTGGAAGGTCAGATGAGTCCCTGATGAGACCGGAAGGGTCAAAGCACGTAGAGATCCCAGATGAAGATTAAATACAAAGAGGACTTACTCTACAATACAAATATCCAAAGCGGAGCTTTCGGGTATATTGTAACACCCTTCGTCAGGGCAGGGGCGGAACTTTTTATTTTTCGTTGGGGATGCAGTAGCAGGCAAACACCCCCCTTTTTTACCTATATTTTTTACATTTTGTAGATACATCATGCTGCTATGTGCTCTGAGGGGCATTTGCTTGCTTTGTTCCCAGCTTCGGTAAATTTGCAGTTCAAGTAGACTCCATTAAAAACAAAAGCATTTTTAACATTTTTTTTGGGGTGCCGATTCCAAATATGTCCACTATTTGTGTCATTATTTTGTTCTTCGTTTGGATTAATTTATAGGTATATTGTTTTTAATGTGTGTATATTTTGTTTTAAACATTTTTTGGGGTGGGGTGGGAGGGGGGGGGGGGTCATTGGGTAAAACCATATATTTTTCCCAAACTTCTTGAATGGGGGGCAGCTGCTCCCCCTGCCCCCTCATCCACCGCCCCTCCCCCTGCCCCCTCTTCCACCGCCCCTCCCCCTGCCCCCTCCCTCCGTTCCTATGCCTATGGTTTGCACATCTGCAAGGTTTTTCCGCGATGACGAAAAACTACAAACGGTGGGACGAAGCGTATCCGTTTTCTTTGCCCACCTTATACCTCATCTTGTGCCAAACTTTGTTATCCTTGAGATAACCCCTCTTATGTAATATTTGTTTGCGGATTTGAGCTTTTCTCGTCTTTGGCTACCTTTTACTCCATCACATTTCCCTTGTTTAACAAAATAAACGGTTTCAACAACAAAAAACTGACCTCAGTTTTTGACGGGGTCTTAGCCCCTTTTGACGGGGTCTTAGCCCCTTGTCCCTGTAAGAGGCGTCTTTAAAAGAACAGAACAATCTGATTATGCCGACTTGTTATGCGTTACATTTTACAGTGGCGCATAGGTGTCGCCAAGGAGGAGGAGGGGGGGGGGGGGGGGGGGGCGGGGGCAAACGGGACAACGTGCTCCCGGAACCTGGGACTGAATACCTCTTGACATTGATACATAGGAATATTTCAGGTTCGGAAAAATGGGGCAGGTTGATTAAATCGGAGGCTCGCCTCGGCACCAAACCTGTATTTTTTGGGATGCAAAATATGATTGATTTTTGTCCTAGTAAAAGTCGTTTCTTAGGACGCGAACGTCTGTCACAAATACTTCTTCTCGAACTTTAAATATCTGGTGATGCCAATGGTCCAGGGCCGGTCCTTCTACATATTACAGCTGAGATGTAAAAATAGAAAAAATAAATGGACCATATTTCCCACAAGGTAAAAAAACTAGGCAGTAGGCAGTAACGGCATTTTAGTATGCTTTCGTCTTTATGTTAATAAAAAAAAACTAGGCAGTACTTTGGTAATAATAAAAGAGAAATACGGCGCAGTCATGACAAAATATGGCGCATTTATCTTGCATTACTTTCAATATGTGTGCTGTTTTCGTATAACTTGGTTTGATTGGTGTTGAATAAGCCTATTTTATTTTAAAATGACCTTTACTGATGTGGCCCTCCACTTTTCAACACCATGACCAGGTATATCTTGTGCAAATAATGTTTGTCAGGCTCAAAAATGATAATCCTGACTTGTAGCCCATTTTGTTTAGGTCTATGATAATGTCTGCTCTTTTTCCAGCTCAGGATGATTGGTATGCTTTCAGACACAAAACATTTATATTATTGGTCAAATTCTTCATTAAGTGTCAATTTCACCAACATATTTATACTAAAATTTTAACACATTTGGCCAATTTAAGGGTGTATTGTAATATGTGACCTGTCCATTATCCAGAACTACGCACAATGTGAAAACTGAAATATGCTACACCCATTCTTGCTTTGCTCATGTTTTTGTGTTATGTAAGCACCTAGATTGACATTTTGTGTGTCTGAAATTGAAAACAAAGATACCTGTTCTCTAGTGTTTATGACCATTGACCTATATCCCGGCAGTTGTGTTGGTACTGTGCCCTTTTCCTTTAATATTGTTGTTGCATCTATCACATTGTTTTTTTTTTTTAAAGTTGGGGGGGGGGGGGCTGAATGACAAGTTGGGGGCTGAGCCACAAGTTGAGGGGGCTGAAGCCCCCTCAACTGAATATGATCCTACGCCCCTGTATATTTGTACAGTGTCTCATTCTTCCCCCAGCCAACATGACCAAAACACTTAACCCTATCTGACAGACAGTAAGTCACATTATTGGGGATGCAGATGCAAGACTGGGGATGCAGATCAGAACATTGGGGATGCACCTGCATCCCCCTAAGTATAAAAAGTTCCGCATGTGCGTCAGGGTGCTACAATATACCCGAAAGCTCCGATTTTAATTTTCCCTATAGAGTAAGCCCTCTTTGTATTATATATATCACCCACTCCACACCAGTTGACCTCCGACCGCCGCCAGGTCAGGTCGTGCGCGCAGCTGCTCCCCCACCCCACCGCTCGACCCTTGTTTGTCGGCCGGTGACAGCTGTGAGCCAGTGATCGCAGTGAGTGCTATCGGTGTACAGCATTAGTCGGCGGCGTCGGCTAGTGCACCATCCACACTGAACCAGGATAGCCATGGACGAGGCTGTACTGAAGCAAGCCGTCATCAACGTCATGAAGGACAACGTCTTCTTGTACATCATTAGGGACCAGGTGAAGGCGGCTGTGGCAGTCGCAGTCGCCGATGCTGTGGCAGCAAGGGACGCCGAGAACCAGTCCCTAAAGGAGGAGCTGTCAGAGACCAAGGTCCAGCTCAACACCCTGGAGCAGTACTCCCGACGTCTCTGCCTGGATGTGAGCGGGATTCCGGAGACCGCCAACGAGGACACCTATCGCCTGATCATCGACACCGCCAAGCTAACCGGTGTCGAGATTGCCAAGGAGGACATCGATCGGTCCCACCGTGTTGGTGCCGTAAAGCCGGGAAAGACGCGCACTCTCCTGGTGCGACTCGTCTCTTACGCCAAGCGAGAGGCCTTCTACAGCGCCCGGAAACACCTGCGTCAACCGCGGCCGTGTGAAGGCTCCACCGTGACGGCCGTTGTAGCAAGTAAGGTGTTCGTGACGGACAACCTCACGAGAGAGAACCAGTTTGTTCTCTACAAGGCACGCCAGTACTGCAAGGAGGGGAAGATTTTCGCGGCATGGTCAGACATCGGCAAGCTGAAGGTGCGCCTGAGGGAGAACAGCCCGGCGACCGTGATTCGCTACCTGAACGACCTGCTCAAACTCGTCGAGCGCAGACCTCAGCAAGAGCCGCCGGCAGCGACAGCGACCGACCGGGAAGGCTATCGACGCGTCACGCGAGCCGGCGGCAGGGCCAAGTAAGAGGTGTACTGACCCCTGCCAGCATCACCACAGTAAACAAAATAGACGAACTAGAACAATTAATCACGACAAACAACGTACAAATATTAGCCTTAACTGAAACCAAATTAGACAGATCAGTAGCCGAAAGCCAGTACTCCATCAACGACTTCCACCCACCACTCACAAAGCACAGAACACGACACGGAGGAGGGGTGGCACTGTACGTGCACAAGTCATTACCCATCCAAAAATGATAGAATATTGAGATTGGGGATGAGGAGTGGGTCTGGGCAAAAATCAAAACACAAAATTTCACCCTACTTATCAGCTGCATTTATCTCCCACCGAACCTGCCCACCGACAGATTGCAAACTTTCCTCGACACCTTCACTGAGGCTATCTGCCAGGCCCAAACTCACACACCCACAGCAATAATCTCACTGGGCGATTTCAACACTGGCAACATTTACCTTGATCCTCCTCTCCATCAGCACAGTGGTATCACACCATTTGACCACAAACTCAAAGACACGGCACATATTTTAGACCTGCACCAAGTCATAGACCAGCCTACCCGAGTGACGCACAGTACCAGCAATATGCGAGACCTCATTTTCATCAACAACAGCAACATAGTACAACCAACACAGCGGTACACTATCATCATTTGCGCACCTAGACCACTTCCCGATCTTTGCTGTACTGAATTTAGCCCCACCTACACAAAACACCGACGAACAACGTATCACTGTATGGGATTACCAAAAAATGGACGCCGCACTTTTGACCAGACCACTTCTCGACGCTGACTGGACAAGTATCGTGTACAAAGACATAGACACAGCAACATCCGAATTCATCGCCACCCTGCACGACGCGGCGTCTGCCGCAATCCCCAAAACACACATGAGACGGAAACGCAACGATAAATCTTGGATCACGACTGAACTCAAACGAAACATTCGGAAGAGAGACCGACTGTTCAAACTCGCAAAAGAAACAAACTGACTCAAATTGGGCCAGGTGGCTATACCAACGTAATTTAGTTAGCTTGACGAACAGACGGTTAAAAAACGAACATCTGCACAGACAAGTAGACAAATTACTAGCTCAGAAACAAAACCCTCACAAATATCACAAAACACTTCGCGCCATCGCCGGCCGAGCACGTGACGACACTATCCCACCACTGCTAGGACATGACGGTGACGTAGGGACTGACGACCTAGACAAAGCGACACTTCTCATCGACCATTTTGCTGCACAATCCACACTTCACGTACCCGACACGCATGTCCCACCACCTAGCATGGCAAACACACCACCGGTACCCACACTCGAACAAATCACAACCAACGAACACGAAGTACTACAAATCCTAAACTCACTAGACGCCAACAAATCAACCGGACCAGATGGCCTCCCTGTACAATTACTCAAACTCACGGCACTCATAATCGCAAAGCCATCGTCACAATTATTCAACAAATCACTCTCCCTCGGAATTTACCCAAGCAATTTCAAGGCAGCTAATGTTAAACCCATATTCAAAAACAAAGGTTCGCCCTCTGACCCCACATGCTACCGACCAAACAGCATTATTTCAGCTCTCTCAAAGGTATTTGAAAAGCTTGTGTACAAAAACATATACGGCCACATTACTACCCACGCCCTTCTGACAGAGAAACAAAGCGGCTATCGAAGGCACCATAGCACTGAACTACAGCTATATTATTTAGCCCATCATTTTTACAAATCTTTAGACTCTGGCCGCGATTTCACTGCTAGCTATTTAGATATTTCAAAATATTTCGACAAAATTTGGCACAGGGGCTTATTACACAAATGCGAAAACGAATTCGGGATTTCAGGAAGACTTCTCAACTGGTTAAAATCCTATACTTGAGCGACAGAACACGAGTACACATTCTAAATAAATTTTCCGTCCCACGTAAAATTAATGCCGGCTGTCCGCAAGGATCTGTTCTTGGACCATTGCTGCCTTTAATCTACCTAGACGGACTTTCGAATCGCATGCACAACGACATATTATTTTTTGCAGACGATACCTCATTATATGCCTCTCACACAGCAACGAACCTACTAACTACCCAACACACATTACAGCACGACTTGGACGAAATTCATAAATATGGTCAGGAGTGGGCCAGTACATTCAACGCTGCCAAAACCATCCCACAAACATTGTCCCACAAAAGCCAACACCAACCACCAACACTTACATTTGGAGATGTCCCAATACCCATAAACGAAACACATAAGCACCTTGGCATGACTTTTTCAAAAGATCTCCGTTTCCACGAACATGTGAACGAAATATTAAATAAAGTCAATAAAGCACTCAGTCCACCGTACGCTATTGCACAGCACCTTCCCCGACACATTCTCGATCGAATATATAAAACATACATCAGACCGCACTTCGACTACTGTGACACCATCTACGACGGACATATCACAATTCAAGACGCGACAAGACTGGAGACACTGCAAAACAGAGCAGCTAGACTGACGACAGGGACGCTCTTTAGAACATCATCCGACAATCGAGCTGGGATGGGACAAGCTGACCACGAGACGACACATTCACCGCCTAACACTCTACCACAAATTAACTGCACCCGAACGTCACAACACACCCAGCTACATCACCGCCATCATGCCACATTCACGCGCACACGACACGAACAGGACACTAAGAAACGCAAACCATTACACCCTAGTTCAAACTCGCACTACGTCACACCAGCGCTCCTTCTTCACTCTCACCGGAAACCAATGGAACCAATTACCAGAAGCCACGAAACCTTATCCAGACTTCGAAAACAGATTACACAGCAGTTAGGTATACCCAAGCCCCCTTATATTATTCACATGGAACCAAAGCAAACAACATTCTCCACACCAGATTGAGAACTGATATGTCCCAACTAAACGCCCACATGTTCATAATTCAGAAGTCAGACTCCCCGGTATGTCCCTGCGGGCACCCACAAGAAAACACAGCACACTTTATCTTCTCATGCCCGATATACACTTGTCATAGAAACGAATTGATTAGCAACATATCCCAGAGTCTACACTACAACTTCACGCAGGAGTCCAGATCCATCCGATCACAAATCCTGTTGCACGGCGCGAGTCTCAGAAGCGGCGGCGGCCGCGCGGTAGCCCGTCACTTCCAGAACTACTTGCAAAACTCTCACAGATTCACTGGTGTTTATTAAATCGTAGTCCTGTGCAGGCTCTGGTGGGTCCGCTCCTCCGGCGGGGCGCGCGGTGTATGATCTGCTGCGCGCGATGACCGGTAATACGGCGGCGGTTGAATTATTAGGTACCTGATGATATGTGTTAGAGTTGGCGCCTAGAGTCAAGCTCCCCAGCTTTTGCGCCAACTCTACCTTATGTGTACCATATAAATATGTTATAAAACAATAAACATGTTGATGATGATGATGATGTCTTTTCGCTTCGCGGATCCCAGATCAGTCCCTGAACAGGTCGGAAGGGCGTTGAAAAGGCCAGAGGGGCCCCTAGACGATCTGAAGGGACCTTGGTCCTTTCAACTATAAGAATACAGTTGTCCAGGGAATACAACTCAAAATTTTCGCGCATTCAATTATATGCGGGTTAGGAAAAAAATCGCCCTGTTTATCGGCTCATTTATCTGTTATGTTGCTACTTTCCTATATAATTGGGCAAAATAGTTCACTTTAGCACTTTTTTACCACACTTTTAAACGCACAATATAACAATTGTAAAGGTCCGCACCATACGCAATGCGACGCATTGATGAGAAAGCATATCCAGGGCATAAGACTCAAAATTTTAGCGCCGCACTGCGGCGCAATTTCTTTAAGAGTTCCAGCCTCCAGGTCTTGAGCTTAAAAAATATTCCAAGTTGGTATAGCTGATTCCAAATTGGTGTCGCTGGTTCCAAAGTTGATATGGCAGTTTGCTAACTCCAACACCTAAAAGTGAATATGGCACATGCCATACCTGTCATACTGCATTTTCCAATTTTGTAACGTGCCTTTTCATCCGTTTTTTTTTGGGGGGGGGGCCTTTCAACGCTTGGGAAGGGGGCCCTTTCAACGCTCGGGAAGGGGGCTTTTCAAGGCGCCCCCCCCCCCCCCTGGACGAAATCCTGGC
Source organism: Chirona hameri (assembly GCA_036785665.1). Taxonomy (NCBI): domain Eukaryota; kingdom Metazoa; phylum Arthropoda; class Thecostraca; order Balanomorpha; family Balanidae; genus Chirona; species Chirona hameri. The sequence goes on from JAXIVJ010007640.1 coordinate 24,562, forward strand.
TACGTGCCTGGTGTGAGTGACGTCACTACATTCTCTATATCTAAAAAAGTCTTGACGAAATTGCCTTCATTTTTTTCGCAACAGAAAAATGATGTAGGAGAAGATACTGGAAGTTTTACATCGATAGCGCTATTAATGTTTGAGCTATTGTGAAAGTTATTTAGGGGTGGGGTGGGGGGGGGGGGCAAAAAACGCCCTCCCCCCAGAAAATAAAGCGAGTTAAGCATAGCATCTAGTTTACCCACACACGATATTGCCAAGGGTGGTAAAATGCTCCGTCATGCTGGACGACGTCGGAGAACAAAATTTGTCTTTTCCTTGCCAGGTTGGCTATTTTTTCATCATAAATGATCCATCAGAGGAGCCACGTGCTACATTTATGCATGCGTGTGCTTTTTACATCGAATCGTGGGATATTCGAGGGCAATTTCTACTGAAATGGTTCACACATGAAAATGCACAGTCTACCAAAAAAAATACGCGTCCCAGTCTACCCAAAAAAATACGCGTACCACATAGCAACAGTGATATCAGTTTGGCAGTATATTAGACCACAAATACAGTTGTTTTTATAGACCATACAAAACTACCAAGTTGTCTGCAAACTACTATTTCAGTCGATAGCGGTTTGGGAGAACCACGGAAAACCACTCATTGACTTTGAACGGGAGACTCTCCACCGTCCAACCCGCGGATCCGCTGGTTTTATCAGTCAACTTCGCTGCATAGTAGAAATGGTATACATTTTGGAACAAATTTAGAAACCGAGACTATATTTTATATTGTTGACCAATGACTATGGAGGCATGATGGCAGCATTTTAAAACCTCGATTTGGAGCGATCGTCGCTTTCGGAAGCGACGCATGTTATTTTGTTTAGCAATTATGTGAAGCACCTCCTTCTTCAGAGTTCAAGGTAAGGTTAAGTTAAAATAATTAATAACATAGTTGCTCAAAAAGTGGATAAAATAAATCGCATAGCAAGTACCATCACTTAACAATGCCAACATATCAGACTTAACATATCAGACTTAACAAACTTAACATGCCAACATATCAGACTTGGCACGTTACTGGTGGTGTTGTGGTATTTGGGACATCTCAAGACATCACACTTTCATGTTATTGGTGGTGTGTTGGTGTCTGAAAGTCATCCCAGGAAAGGGGTGTCAGCTTGAAGGGAGAAACAGGGTAAACAACTGTAACCCCGGACACGCCCTAACAACATACTTGTCATGTTATTGGTGATGTAGTGTGTCAGTATCGACTTCATCACTAATAACATGAAAAGTATAGCATTAGGATGTGGCTGGTGTTAATGTTGTCTACCCTACCTGTAACAAGTCTGATTAAATTAAAAACTGTTTGTATTTGACGTTCGGTTCAGTATATCACCCCCCCCCCAAAAAAAAAGAGTTGGTTCGGCGACTGCCCCATCAACTTTGATTTTGGGCCCACCATTTTTATGTTCTGCCCCACCAACTTTTTCAGATTTGAAGGTTTCCTAGTGTTATACTGTTCAATTTTGTTCACCTCAGACATGCAAAGCAACCATCCAATATGATATTTGAGATGGTCTGGGGGGTCCAGGGGCGCGACAGCCCCTGGTAGGTTCTGCAGCGCAGCGAGCGAATATGAGCGGCACGTTCTAAACATGGGTCCCTGCGACCTTAATTGCTGTAAATGTTAGGTCAAGTTTGATTATGTATCGTATGATTGGTTATTAGTTATGATTATGGTTATGATTGTTTATGTATGATTATGTACATTTACAGCAATTGAAAAGTAATACCAAAACTGTATTGTACATACATTACGTACATTACGTATTGTACCACATTTGGAGTATTGTGTACAAGCCTGGTCTCCAACATATGAGAAAGATTGCTGGTTGTTAGATAGAGTTAAAAAAGGGCAACAAAAATGGTTAATTGTCTTGGTAGTTTACCTTATGAAGATATATTAAAGAAATTTGGTATGTTTTCACTTAGATATAGAAGGCTAAGAGGAGATTTAATTGAAGTCTTCAAATTTGTAAATGGTCAGCATTCTGGATATAAAGGGAATGTTTGAGTTAAATAGGGAAAATCGAGGTAGAGGTCATCAGCATAAACTCATTATGAAACAAAGTAGGACTAGGCCATGACAGTAATTTTTCCGTAGAAGGGTTGTAGGTCATTGGGATATGCTACCAGGGGATGTCGCTGATGCAGTGACACTTGCTTCCTTCAAAATTAGATTAGATAAATACTTTACAGAGAAGGGATTAGTTCATAAATACTCGTGGGATTAGCCTTCTTTTATGCAGGTAGAGTAAGGTGATTTGAAGGGGCGAGACTGGTGGGGAGGGGGGTGCAACATCGGCTGGGCCTAAGAAGCTCTTTGTTGCACTTTTCTTTTGTCTCTTTATGTATCGCTTTTGGTGACGTCATAGCTTTGTTCTTACTGGTACACTTTTATGTCTGTCATAAATGGAAAAAAATAGTCACATTAAATTAAATTAAAATAACATTAACAAATATTCACATTGAAAAAAAGTACAAAAAATAACACAAACAATGACAAATATTGCTTAGGACCTGTCTATACTCTCTTCTTCTATAGGGGCCTCAAGAAATTTACAATGTCTTTAATCTTGCATCAACTACAGAGTAGCTTATCAGAGTTTCTACAACTTTATTTTTTCATGTATGTCAATATTTCACAAGAGTATAAATATAAATATTGCTTCAACGAGCAATATTGCATTAGTGTTGCTGGAGAACCATTTTCCAACTTTCGATTTGGTCGGAGAACCATAGTCTATTTTTACCACCCCCGGATATTGCTTACCTAAGGCCGTCCGGTACATCTTGCATCCACTGCTATACAATCGAGGATTAATAGTGGCAATGACAATGCACATTGCTGTTCTGAATCCTTTTCTTTTGTTGTGCAGATAAACTCCATTTTCTTTTGAATTTAAACATTCCATTGAAAATATAATACCCTGTTGACATCCAGCCATCGTTGAATCATTGCATTCATGATACCTTTGCCGTTCTTTAACCCAAGAAAGAAAACATCGAAATGGCTTACATCGCAAACCAGAAGTCAACGAGTCTGACTCCGCCCTGGTAGCTCTGACGGGAGAGCGCTGGGCTTCTGAGTTTCTGACCCCACCCAGTGTAGCAGGCCGGGTTCGAGTCGCTTCGGCGCTAATGGGATGCGATGACCTGGGATGGCCTGCGGCCGGTGGCAGCGGTCACTGTCCAGGTCAAGTGAAGTAAGAGGGTGTGGTGGAACGTGTTGAGGTACGTCTGGACACGTTAAAGTTTCGCGTCCGCGCAATTCTAATGTTGGAATCAGGAATCGCGCAACAAGCTCTGCTTATCGCAAGGTAGGGTATAATCTCGGTAATCCACCCAATCAAAAGATACGTAGGTATGCATTGTGTTTAAGTCTTGAGTTCGAATACCTGCGCATTCCTTAAAAAAAGTTTTTCGATGTAAGTAATCTACTTCCACTCCGTCTTAATTTTTGAATGAAGATTTTATCAACGTTTCACGCAGCTTGCTGTTAAAAACATGCTTCGGAACAAAGCCTTTCTGCTTGTTTTCCAGAGACTGCTTACGTAATGACGGTAACGCATTTCCTTGCTCCAACAAATCCTTTCCAAGACATCGCGCCGGATTTCATGCGATGCCGCGTTCTCGTCTCCTCTCGAGCGTACCCAGCGTCGCCAGCGCCGCCCTATAGTGGGCTGGGTCAGCTGAGACGGACGCTCTCCGGAACAGCGGTCCGGCGACACAAAACCGGCAAAGGCAGCGTCACATCCGGCCATCCGCCGGCCGGCCGAGCCGCCCTCTAAAGCTTGATAGTGTTTGAAGCCAGGCCGCATCTGTGTCATGACGGGCTGGGTGGCTGCATCCGGCCGCCGAGAGCGCTCGTAAGCCGCGCCGCCACCGCCGTTTTATCTTGAGCGCGCCATAAATCGCCGCGTCTCGTGCGGCTTAACCTCGCCGCCACTGCGTCATCTTCGCCGAGATTTTTAAACTCTCAGTCGGCGGCGCTTGTGGCCGATTGGTGTTCCGTTCACAGCAGCAGAGGTGAGAGGGGAACGGTAGAGGCTACACTGGAGGTTGATGGACGGTAGAGTCTACACTGGAGGCTGAGGGACGGTAGAGGCTAAGCTGGAGGCTGAGGAACGGTAGAGGCTAAACTGGAGGCTGAAGAACAATAGAGGCTACACTAGAGACTGAGGAGAAATAGAGGCTACACTAGAGACTGAGGAGAAATAGAGGCTACACTAGAGACTGAGGAAAAATAGAGGATACACTAGAGACTGAGGAGAAATGGAGCCTACACTAGAGACTGAGGAGAAATAGAGGCTACACTAGAGACTGAGGAGAAATAGAGGCTACACTGGAGACTGAGGAGAAATAGAGGCTGCACTGGAGACTGAGGAGAAATAGAGGCTTCACTGGAGGCTGAGGGACTATGAGGCTTCACTGGAGTCTGGGGGACGATGGAGGCTACACTGGAATATCAGGGATGATTGAGGCTACACTGGAGGCTAAGGGACAGTAGAGGCAGGGGCGGAACTTTGTGTTTTTGGTTGGGGATGCAGTAGCACGTAACCCCCCCCCCCATTTTATTTACTTTTTTTCTTCTTCATTTTTTAGGTACATCATGCTGCTATAAGAGGCATTTGCTTGCTTTGTTCCCAGCTTCGGTAAATTTGCAGTTCAAGTAGGCTCCATTAAAAAAATGATTTTTTGACATTTTTTGGGGTGCTGATTCCAAATATGTCCACTATTTGTCATTATTTTGTCTTCGATTTTGATTAATTTATGGGTCTATTGTTTTTCAATTTGTATATATATATATATATATATATTTTTTGTTTTAAACATATATTTTTGGGGTGGGGGGGGGAGATATTGGGGAAAACCATATATTTGCTCCCAAACTTCTTGAGTGGAGGGCAGCTGCTCACCCCGCCCCCTCTTCCACCGCCCTCCCCCTGCCCCTCCCCCGTTCTTGTGCCTATGGTTTGCACATCTGCAAGGTTTTTCAGCGATGACGAAAAACGAAACAGTGGGACGAAGCGTATCCGTTTTCTTTGCCCACCTTATACCTCATTTTGAGTGCCAAACTTGTTATCTTTGAGAGAATCCCTCTTATGCAATATTTGTTTGCGGATTTGTGCTTTTCTCGTCTTTGGGTACCTTTTACCCCATCAAATTTCCCTTGCGTAACAAAATAAACGGTTTCAACAAATAACCTTACCCCAAAGGGGGTCTTAACCCCTTGTCCCTGTAAGAGGCGTCTCTAAAAGAACAGAACAATCTGGTTATGCCGACTTGTTCTGCGTTACATTTGTCAGTGGCGCATAGGTGTCGCCAAGGATGGGGGGGGGGGGGGGGGGGTGCAAACGGGGCAACGAGCTCCCGGAACCTGGAATCTCTTGACCTCTTGACATCGATACGTATACATATTTAACCCTCGCCCTACGGGAGCTTTTTTCACCTTCGCCCTACAGGGGTTCTAAAATGACCCCCCCCCCCCCCTGTTAACTTCCAAACCAAGCAACATAGAGCAACGCGGTAAGAACTAACATGTTGCCTGTCATGTTTGGAATCTAACGGTATGCAATTTTTAGGTTTCGGGTCAACGAGTGACCTTCCAGGTCAAGTGAATGACCTCGATCGACCACGTCCAGAACAGCGATTTTGCTGTCAGAAAACCTCAAAATGAGAAATTGATAAATGCAAATAAAAGGCATGCTCCTAGACCAGTTTTGTCTCAGAAATACAGAAAAGGTAATTATTTATTCGTATCTCGTCAAAAAAGTAATAAAAAAGTAATTAAAAATTAAGTCATGAATTTCTTACACTTAGGGAGCCATCACTCAATCAAAAATCAAGATATTTATTTGAAATTTGCTTTGAGTATTGTCCATACTCAGTTCTCTCACATATATTCCGTTTTTTTTTAACACCTTTAAAAAAAATTGATTTTGTGGTGATTAAAAAAAAACAGTCTTTGTTCATTTTGAAGGTCAACAACCCAAAATTGTGAAAATCCGAGATTGCCATTTTAAAGAAAATAACATTTTATATCTTCATTTATATGTGTTTTCAATTTGCTTTAAAACTCTGTTTTCTATAATTTTTCAAACATTTATCGTTTTTCCACCAATATGACGTCATCGAAACATCATTATTTCCCTAATTTCTCAACCAATTACAATGACATTTTTACACCATAAGTATAATTGTTGTATACTTAGCTACTGTAAATTTCAAGAAGATGCGCCGTATGTATACAAAGTTATGCAGGAAAAATATCAGGGGAGGTCGTTTTAGGACCCCCCCCCCCCCCACCCCCGTAGGGCGAGGGTTAACCCGCGCACTGGAGGGGGGGGGGGGGTATTTCCGACCCCCCCCCCCCTCAGGTTTTTCAAAGATAGCGAAAAAACGGCGGCACGCAGCGTCGCCGGGTTTTGGTACACCTGTTAGGACATCAATTGCGCACACTTTGAAAATAAAAAAAAATATACTGGGGTCATCTCAGGTCAGGTCACCAGACCAGGTCAAGTGACCCCACCACCAAAAATGTTTGCAGTTGTGCCAAAGCCAGATTTTTTCACCGATCAGGTTGAAACTTACGGGATGTCCTGAGGGCATCAGTACTTACAATTCGTTTATCTCGGGATTTTGATATCGGTGACCTAAGGTCAGGTCAATTTCGTAACCTCCCCATAATAAGTCAATGGGGAAATATACAAATGCTTCCTATTTCAAGGATATGCATGCTATTAGTCCAATTACTTCTGGATCATGTTATTATAGGATATTCTTGATGATCCAAGTGTAAGTTTTGTTCAGTGACCCCTATTGGGTCATTTGAGGTCATGCGAGGTCACCATCACTTTTTTGCCAATAACTCTCGACATAATGCAGATAGAGAAGTAAAACAGACATCAATGTGTTTGTCTCGTCGAGACACGTCTTCCCACATGCAACATGCCCTACGTAGGTCACCACTTGACCTTGACCTGAGGTCAAATTGTTAAGTTGACTTAACAAGGTCACCATATATATCATTCAAAGCGCCTTGACAAGATAAACACAATGACGTAAACAGTTTTCCGTTATCTTTATTAAGTACAAAGTTAATAGCAAAAAACGATTTAGCAAAAAAAACCTTTCTTTTCTTTTTGACCTCTGGAGCCTCCAATATTAACCTAAGATAAAATCTGAGGACACCTTAGCGATTGCAAATTTCACTGGCTGGCGTTTGCTTTTGTTTCGTTTGTTTCTAACTATAATCGTTTCTTAGATATATGGGAATTTCTGGAGCGATGTCCTAAAGCAGGAACACATGGAAAAATTGACCTTTGATGACCTCTGGTGACCTCAATTTTGACCTGACCTAAAAGAACACTGAAATACTTTCGATAGAACATGTATGAAGCTATCAAATGCCTTTTTTCGCTTCTCGCTACGTTGCGTATTTTTCGAGATATCAGGGGGGGGGGGAAATCAACCCCCCCTGCAGTTCGTGTTCGGCGCAAAGCCCCTGCAGTGCGCGGGTTAAGGTTCAGAAAAATGGGGCAGGTATGAAATCGGAGGCTCGCCTCGACACCAAAACTGTTTTTTTTTTGTGTGCAAAATATGATTTATTTATTCCCAGTAACAGTCGTTTCTTAGGACGCGAACATCTGCCAGAAAGACTTCCTCTCGAACTTAAAATGGCTGGTGATACGCCAATAGTCCAGGGCAAGAAAACTAGGCAGCAACGGCATTTTAGTATGCCTTCATCTTTATGTTGAAAAACTAGGCAGTATTTAGTAATAATAAAAGAGACAAATACGGGGCAGTCATGCCAAAATATGACGCATTTATCTTGTATTGCTTTCAATATATGGGGAGCAACTCTGTGCAGTGATAAGATACTTGCCTTCTGTGCCGGGGACCGGGGTTCAATCCCTCGGCGGGCCTCTGAAAAAGTTTGCCCGGCTCCCCATACCCCTCGGAACAGGGTGAGAGTTCCAATTAGCACCTTGGTCCCAGGAGGATACGGTATTTGGTCCACAAACCAAACCAAACCAAACCATGATTTCAATATTTGTGCTGTTTTCGTATAACTTGGTTTGTTTGGTGTTGAATAAACCTATTTTCTTTTAAAATAACCTTTACTGATGTGGGCCTCCACTTTTCAACACCATGACCAGGTATAATCTATACCTGGTCATGGTGTTGAAAAGTGGAAATAATTTTGTCAGGCTCAAAAATTGGAATGTTGTGATAATCCTGACTTTAAGCACATTTTGTTTATGTCTATGATAATTTCTGCTGTTTTTCCAGCTCGGGATGATCGATATGCTTTCAGACACAAAACATTTATATTATTGGTCAAATTCTTCATTAAGTTCAATTTCACCAACATATTTATATTCAAATTTTAACACATCTGGCCAATTTAAGGGTGCGTTGTAATATGTGACCTGTCTTTTATCCAGAACTACGCATAATGTGAAAACTGAAACATGTTACACTCATTCTTGCTTTACTTATGTTGTTTATGTAAGCATCTAGATTGACATTTTGTGTCTGAAATTGAAAAAGGATACCTATGTGTCAATAAGAAGTGTTGTTCTTTAGTGTTTATGACCATTCACCTGTGTCCCGTCAGTCCCTGTATACATGTACCTGTATCCCGTGTGTTGGTACCTACTGTGCCTTTGTCCTTTAATATTGTTGTTGCATCTATAAAATTGATTTTTTTGGTAAGTTGTGGGGGAGCTGAATGACAAGTTGGATGGGTGGGGGGGGGGGGGGGGCTAAGCCACAAGTTGAGAGGGCTGAAGTTCCCTCAACTGAATATGATCCTACACCCCTGTATATTTGTACCGTGTCTCATTCTTCCCCCAGCCAAAATGACCAAAACACTTAACCCTATCTGACAGACAATAAGTCATATTATTGGGGATGCAGATGAAAGACTGGGGATGCAGATCAGAACATTGGGGATGCACCTGCATCCCCCTAAGTATATAAAGTTCCGCATGTGGGTAGAGGCTACACTGGAATCTCAGGGATAATAGAGGCTACACTGGGGACTAAGGGACGGTAGAGGCTACACTGGGGACTAAGGGACGGTAGAGGCTACACTGGGGACTAATGGACGGTAGAGGCTACACTGGGGACTAAGGGACGGTAGATGCTACACTGGGGACTAAGGGACGGTAGAGGCTACACTGGGGACTAAGGGACGGTAGAGGCTACACTGGGGACTAAGGGACGGTAGAGGCTACACTGGGGACTAAGGGACGATAGAGGCTACACTGGGGACTAAGGGACGATAGAGGCTACACTGCAGGGACTGAGGGATTGATACCGTGATAAGTTATTTTCTCGTTATATTGCCTCGTTATAAGTTATGGGTATGTGCGGACGTGTGTCAGCCGCAGCTGTTCAGCAGACTCACGTTGTGTGACCAGCTGAAGCTGTAGATGCGAGGATTGGCCTCGATGCTGCAGTCGAAGTAGACGTTCTGGCCCTCTATGATGTTCTCCGGGTCCAGAGACTGGCCTAGTCGCAAACTGACGATAGGAGCAACTGAAACAGGAGAAAAACAAACATAAATTATCAACAGTCTGCTGCTTTAACATTTACTGAAAACTTTGCCATTGCAAACAATGGAAACTTGGATGTCGGAAGCTTGCAGTAGTTTCTGAGAGCTCAAACAATGGGCAGGAGGTTGTACGACAGGCATAATTTTGATAGGATATTTCTGCACTATTCAAAATACACTATTCAACGGCTGATTAATCAAAGCGGCACTAAGAGAGCGACGCTATTATACGGTAGACACTAGTTCAACAGCACTTGTCTACTAATGACTAATAACTAAGTCATAACAAATAGCTGTGCGGCTATTGGCTAAGCACTGTGCCGACTATGCCCTCTTGAAAACTTGACCAAATGCAAAAGCCTTATGCGCTGATAACTGTACGTGACATTTACCGTGATGGAAGCGGCCACGTCTCAGGCGAAGAACGAGCGGCCCTGCGGTTTGCCTTAAAGCGTCAGAGGCCGACAACAGGCAGTGGGTCCGAAGGATAAGATGACAGATATGACAGATGACGAAGATGACTGATATGAAAGGCGAGTCAGACGGCGGAGATGATGGATATGCCAGGTGGGACAGGCGGCGGAGATGACGGATATGACAGGTGGACCAGACGAGCGAGAGATGACAAATGACAGTGTGGCTAGCCGGCGAGATGACGGATATGACAGGTGGATAGACGGCGGAGATGGCGGATAAGACAGGTGGCTAGCCGGCGGAGATGACCAATATGACAGGTGGGACAGACGGCGGAGATGGCGGATTATGATCAGGTGTTCAGACGGCTGAGATGCTGGATATGACTGGCACTGACAGACGTCAGAAATGACAGATATGATTGGCATGGACAGACGGCGAAGATGACGGATATGACAGATGGCGACGATAACGGATATGAAAGGCGAATCAACGGGGAAGAGGACGGATAAGACAGGTGGGACAGATGGCGGAGATGGCAGATATGACAGATGGCGGATATGAAGGATATGACAGGTGGGACAGACGGCTGAGATGAAGGATATGACAGGTGGACAGACGGTGAAGATGACGGATATGACAGGTGGTTCAGACGGCGAGATGACTGGATATGACTGGTCACTGAATACTAATCTGGCGATTCTGGAGCTGCTTGGTAGTGGAGCTTAGCACCAATCAGTCTAATGTAGCCAACACGGAGATCCCTCCCCTCTGCTGACTCCCCTCCCCCCCCCCCCCCCCCCCTCCTCTTGTTCCCCGCTCCACTGTGTCTATGTAGCCAACCGGAGATCCCTCCCCTCTGCTACTCCCCCCCCCCCCCCCTCTCCTCCTCTTGTTCCCCGGCTCCGCTGTCTAATGTAGCCAACACGGATGATCTCTCCCTTCTGCTACTCCCTCCCCCCTCCCTCCTCTTGTTCCCGTCTCCGCTGTCTATAGTAGCCAAACACGGAGATCCCTCCCCTCTGCTACTCCCCCCTCCTCTTGTTCCCCGGCTCCGCTGGTCTAATGTAGCCAACACGTGAGATCCCTCCCCTCTGCTACTCCCCCCTCCTCTTGTTCCCGGCGCCTCTCTGCGCTGTCTAATGTAGCCAACACGGAGATCCCTCCCTCTGCAACTCTCCCTCCTCTTGTTCCCCGTCTCGCTGTCTAATGTAGCTCAACACGGAGATCCCTCCCTCTGCAACTCTCCCCTCCTCTTGTTCCCCGGCTCCGCTGGTCTAATGTAGCCCATCACGGAGATCCCTCCCCTTCTCTACTCCCTCTCCTCTTGTTCCCCGGCTCCGCTGGTCTAATGTAGCCAACACGGAGATCCCTCCCCTCTGCTACTCCCCCCTCCTCTTGTTCCCGGCTCCGCTGGTCTAATGTAGCCAACACGAGATCCCTCCCCTCTGCAACTCTCCCCTCCTCTTGTTCCCGCTCCGCTGGTCTAATGTAGCCAACACGGAGATCCTCCTCCTCTGCTACTCCCCCCTCCTCTTGTTCCCCGGCTCCGCTGTGCTAATGTAGCCAACACGAGATCCGCTCCCCTCTGCTACTCCCCCCTCCTCTTGTTTCCCCGGCTCGGTCTAATGTAGCCACACGGAGATCCCTCCCCCTCTGCTACTCCCCCTCCTCTTTTCCCCGGCTCCGCTGGTCTAATGTAGCCAACACGGGAGATCTCCTCCCCTCTGCTACTCCCCCTCCTCTTGTTCCCCGGCTCGCTGGTCTAATGTAGCCTAACACGGAGATCCCTCCCCTCTGCTACTTCCCCCTCCTCTTGTTCCCCGGCTCCGCTGTCTAATGTAGCCAACACGGGATCCCTCCCCTCTGCTACTCTCCCCTCCTCTTGTTCCCCGGCTCCGCTGGTCTAAAGTAGCCTCAACACGGAGATCCTCCCTCTCGCGCTACTCTCCCCTGCCTGTCTTGTCTCCCCGGCTCCGCTGGTCTAATGATTAGCCAACACGAGATCCCTCCCCTCTGCTACTCCCCCCCTCCTCTGATTCTTCCCGGCTCCGCTGGTCTAATTGTAGCCAACACGGAGATCCCTCCCCTCTGCTACTCTCCCCTCCTCTTGTTTCCCCACCACTAGTCCCGGCTCACGCTGGTATAGAACCGTCTTGGAGATGAAAACGGGAAGACGTCCAGGCTAACTATACGATGAGTAACGGCAGTATACGAGCATCAACGATCAGTTTTAGTCAAGGCCGAATTCCAGAATAGCTCCTTGGAGATGAGGGTTGGTTTGATTATCGTTGCGCTTGGAAAATCGTTGGCATCCACTTGGGAGAATTCGTCACATTGGCTGAGCCAGGTGGAGTTGTGCGTGTGCGCATTAGCCCAATAACCCATAAACATTAGCGAACTCATAGAGCGTATCAATTAGAGCACTTCATAGGACACATTTTCAGCCCCCATTCCCGTTCACAGCCCATTCAGCCAACCCAAACCCGTTCCAATCTGAAGTTCATAATTGATGGGGCTCCCATTCCCACCCGTTTCAGCATATTTCACCTTTGTGGTGTTAACAAAATTATGGTCTGTCGCAAACCCATTCAACCCGTTACATTCCCCAAAAATGCCCCCATTCCAACCCAGTTCCATCCCGTTCCCATTCCATACGGAATTCTCATTCCATGAAGGGCTCTAGTATCAAGGATGAAGGTGAGCCCAGAGGAAAATAGAAGCGTTTGTGTGCTCATCGTACTGGCTTTCACAAGGTGTGGCATTATTAATATAACATTAGTCCGATACAAAGTACAATTAATCTGCTCTGCACATCATTGTAACAAGCAGGAGTGTAGGATCCTATTCAGTCTTCAGCCCCCCCCCCCCCCCCCCACACACACACTTTGACGAGGAAGTGGGTAAAATCCGGGGAGAAATCTTTATTTGTGGATTTTGATGGTACTTTAAGCGATTTTTTTCCAGCTCAGCCTCCCCCCTACACACACACTTCTCTGGAGAAGCTACGCCCCTGGTAACAATTTCGTTCATACTCAGAAACCACCAGCTATCACGAAATATTTGTGTTCTGTGCAAGGCAATCTTAACCCTCGGCAGGGTAGGGGTGGATGCCACCTACCTTCGGTTTTCCTGGAATAACTCGCGTAGTTTCTAACCGATTACGATGAAACTGTCAGTACCGTACTTTTGACAAATTTGACACAGAATCTAAAAACTTTGAATTTCTAACCCACATTACCCGTGACCTATGACCTGTTTCTCAAGGTCATGTCAGGCACAACTGGCGTCCCGCAGATTGATGCTTGTAACCTGTGCAGTTTCCGAGTGTGTGTTGTTAAGGAGCATATGCAAAGGTGTTTCCAGGTGACAGTTTTTGTTTCCACTGAGATTGTGACCTCGATTGACCTTTTCAGAGGTCAACTGAGGTCATTGACCTCCGATGACCATCATATGACTTTTTTGGGCTTCTGGTGGTTTCTAGGACAATTTGTGACGATGATTTCAAATTTGGGATCCATTTTAGATAACTATATGTTCCACTGTGGTCATACACATCCACAGGTCAACCGAGCTCTAATGTAGCCAACACACACTTGAGTAGACCTCAGATGACCTGACATGACCTTTTTGGAATGTGGTAGTTTTTAGGACATTTTGTGACGCTGATTACGAAATTGGCACCTATTAAGCATTATGATATGCTCATTCACGATTCTAGCACGATACAATTCATTGTATACGCATTTCCAATTTGGATGACTTTTGGGTCATTGACATGACCTCAGATGTCACCTAATAATCCAAGACCTTAAAATCGGATATCAGCGGCTTCCTCTTGTCACAAGCAACACGCTCGTTTTTTAATCGAATATCTAGCTCAATTAGGGACGAAACGCTAAGGGGGAGGGGGGGGGGGGTGTCGTACCCCCTATCCGAACACGTAGTGATTTTGCCCTACCCGGGCGAGGGTTAAGATCGACGGTCAATAGTAAATGCCAGAGAGGGTGGGACAGGAACTCTTTCTGACTTTGTTGAACACAAGAGCAGTTTAGAAATGCAAATGAATATGATCGGTGAAAATGCTTCTCCCTGACCCGTGTGTGATCGAAGACGGCCAACTTATTCAATATCATTATAATTAATTAACAATTGAATCGCTACAAACATTGGAATTTACACCGCACCACAACAACTATGGAACACTGAAGGATTTCCCTGGTAAAGCGCCCTTATTGGGCCGGAAAACGAGCGGGACATGACTGCGAATGTTTACACGCGTACTGGAGAGAGGGGGGGGGGGGGGTGTCCGCCACCCCCTAAGGTTTTTCGAGGATATTGGAAAAATGGCGGTGCTTTTGGCACACCTGTTTTGGCATCAATTACCCATATTGTTTGAAGTTCTTGACCTAGAGTCATCTCAGGTCAGGTCACCAGACCAGGTCACGTGACCCCACCTCCAAAAACGTATGCCGTCGTACCACAGCCACAGTTTCTGGCCGATTGGTTTCAAACTTACAGGACTTTATAAGGTCATAGGTACCTACAATTCGTTTATCTCGGATTTTGTTTTATGTCGGTGATCTAAGGTCGGGTAAATTTCGTGACCTCCCCATTATAAGTCAATGGGGAAATATTCAAATGCTTCCTATTCCGAGGATACGCATGATATCAGTCCAATTCCTTATGGACCATGTTATCATACGTCATTATTGATGATCCAGGTTCAACTTTTGTTCAGTGATCCCTACAGAGTCAGCCGAGGTAATCCGATGTCACCAACACCTTTTTTGTCAATAACTCTCGACAGAACGAAGATAGAGCAGTGGAACCGACACCAATGTGTTTGTCTCGTCGAGACACGTCTTACAATATGCACATGACCTACCTGGGTCACCACTCGACATTTAACTAAAGTCAATTTTTTTTAGTTGACCTAACATGGTCAACAGGAATATGATTCGAAGGGCCTTGACGAGACCATCACGATGGCGTCAAACTTATTGCCTCATCTTTTTTAGGTAAAAAGCTATTTGCGAGAAGAAGAAAAGACAGTTTTGCCAAAAATAGCCTTTTTGACCTTTGATGACCTCTGGAGCCTAAACTATTGACCTGGGCTCAAATTTGCGGACAACAAATGGGATTACATTTTTCAACAGCTGTCGATTGCTTTTCCGTTTGTTCATAGCTATCATAATTCCCGAGATATTTGAGGGTGTTCGAAGCGAAGTCCTAAAACTGGAAAATCTAACTTTTGATGACCTCTGGTGACCTCAATATTAATCTGAGCAAAAAAAAAACGACTAAAATAGTTTCAAAATGTTTTGTGACGAGCTTTCGAACAATATTGTTGTGTTTGTCTACGTTTCATAGGAACCGAGTTCGACGGGGAGGCGGAATCCCCCCCCCCCCACCCCCACCCCCACCCCCACCCCCACCCCCACCCCCACCCCCACCCCCCCACCCCCCACCCCTCTCCAGTGCGTGTATATCTCAGAGGCCCTCCAGGGCGCGTGTTAAAGAACGTTTAAGAACCTTGCTCGGAATGAAAGAACGACAGGTGTGAACTTAATTGTTGCAGTTAAATTGCATGAACATGTTTCACGAATATGCCCGTCACCAGCGGGCAGCATGTGGCCTGTTCACTGGTCAGTACTCCCCGGCCCATGTTAGCAAGCCAAAACGGCATCTGGTGCTGACCGGTCGCCACTGGACAGTGGACACTCACATCGCACGTTCAGGGCGCGCCGGTGCTCGATGGCCCCCCGGCTGACCAGGCTGTTCTCGGCTCGACACCTGATGTCCTTGTTGTTGTCGGCAGGAGTTGGTGTGAAGGGTAGTGTGCTGCTGATGATGTTACCTCGGTCTGTCTCCTGTGGAGACACCGGAACAAACATGCAAAAGAAAGGTGAATAACTAGTCATTCTCGGTACATTTTGACATTTGCGACATTCGTACTTTATTTATGCATAGATCATTTACTTTTGCTTCGATCATATCATATCGATTGGAAAGGATAGAGCATAAGTTTTTAATGTGGCTCAACGCTCAGGTGCGCTCTCAGTCGTCGTCGCTTGTGTATTGTGACTTACTGAAACATTTTAGCCTAGTGTCTGTATCTGCGCGTAGAACTCAATACGATATCATGTTTTTGCGTAACGTTTTCATTGGCAAAATCCGTTCATCATTTATATTACAGTCATTCTCACTCAATGTACCCTGCCGCGCCACAAGACAGCACTCTCGAACTCTGTTCAGCATTCCATATGCCAGGGTGTCAACTGTGAGAGAAGGCATTTTTGTGAGGTTGCCTAGACTGGCTAATAGGCTCGTAAATAAATGTTCCACGGTGGACCTGTTCTCAGACACTCTCTCATCATTCCGTGGCAAAGTAAGGTCATATGTCGCTTCATTGTAAGTAGGTAGTCTATACGCGCTATGTACGTTTTATTTGTCACCGGTGTCGAAATGTGATAGGTATTGCTGTGTGTAACTATTGTTACTTTTTATTTCTATTTAATTTTATATTCGTTTTCATTTTTACCCTTGTCTTCATTTTTGCTATTTTATCTTCACTATTTCATCACATATTTCTTATTTCGTATTTTATTCTTATATTTTAAATCCATTTGTGTCATTTAACAGCTTTTAACCATCGCTTTTGTATTATAGAGGATCTTCTAGGTGATCTCTTTTTGTATTATTATAGGTATAGATGGTTATGGGTGAGGGATGTAATGTGATCTTTTAAGTATGTGAATGCGTGTGGTTTTATCTGTGTGACTTCGCCCATAAATGGTTCACCCCGTCGGCGATGATGTTAAATAAATAAATAAAATAAATAACGTGGGAGGATATTTAATGTATAGGCGGTCATCTATTTTCATGCAAAGAACATACGCTCATATTTGCCGCCATACCCGGGGAAATTGATCGTCACAATCTTTCCCCCAGTGCCAATGGACTTTCCTGAATTGCATTTCGTTCTGCCAATGAAATGCACCATCAATCAACGTCAATAAAGCCAGGGCCATCTCATCTACGGGCCTGCATGATAAATACGGGCGTTTCTGGCGGAAAATCACAATCCCTCGCCGCATTTCACTATCAAGCGCGATAACAGTTACTGATGAACAGCATCGTATGCATTACGTTCTACTACGAAATAGAACCGACCGAGGCGTTGTTGATTTGGTCTGCTTCAGTTTGACAAACTGAGCGCGGTTGAATGTTGCACGTGGCCTATATAGCCGGAGCCGGGAACTATGATGGCGGGGGGTGACGCGACCCTGACTGAGTGACCAACAACACTGCGGCAGGGTCCACCCGGCGGCTGTTGTTGAAGAGCAAACAGCCATGAACAACACAGGTTATCGCCGATACCGTATCTCGGCACGCCACTTGTGGTCTTCTCACATCATATGAGTATTAACGGTAAACTAGACGCGTCAATGGTTCTCAGAAACACATGCTTTCATTCAATAATATCTGATAAAAAAGGCGCGTTAACAAGATGAGAAGATCTTCCAGCTGTTTTCCAGGAACCGTCCATATTAAGGTTATTTTTGTAAATTTAGCACACAGCAAAAAAACACACAAAGCAAGACGGAAATGCACTTCTGCACTTAATTCGGATTTCAGTACGGGTGGATATTTTGGCCATATTCTGTGTCACGGCGATAGTGTTGTCATTTGATCGGCGTCTTACCGTGAGTGAGTGGCCGAGAAGGCGCCTCTCGGCGAACCACCAGGTCACATTGACCGGCGGCCGGGAGCCGACAGTGTTGTCATTTGATCGGCGTCTTACCGTGAGTGAGTGGCCGAGAAGGCGCCTCTCGGCGACCCACCAGGTCACATTGGCCGGCGGCCGGGAGCCGTCAGTGTGGCAGACCAGCTCGTAAGACCTGCCCGCCTGCATCGAGGCCCGAGACGAGCCCAGGATCTTCACATTCAGCGGCCGGACTGCAACAGAACAGTGACGTCAGCGTGACGTCAGCACCGCCCCGTGACGTCAGCCGGGCAGCGGACCGGGACCGGATGCACGGGGAATTGATATGACTCCGCCAGTGGAGCAAAACAACCACGTATCGGTTCGCGAACTTGCTCAAAACAGCGTTATTGCGCGAGGCCTTTTAGAGAAATAGGGACGCCGGTGCAGATCAGGAGATGCAGTCTGTCTGGTTACCTGGCCGTGTTTTCGTCTGACTCTGCCGTCAGATCAGGAGATGAAGTCTGTCTGGTTACCTGGCCGTGTTTTCGTCTGACTCTGCCGTCAGATCAGGAGATGATGTCTGTCTGGTTACCTGGTCGTGTTTTCGTCTGACTCTGCCGTCAGATCAGGAGATGAAGTCTGTCTGGTTACCTGGCCGTGTTTTCGTCTGACTCTGCCGTCAGATCAGGAGATGAAGTCTGTCTGGTTACCTGGCCGTGTTTTCGCCGGTGCAGATCAGAAGATGAAGTCTGCCTGGTTACCTGGTCGTGTTTTTGTCTGACTCTGCCGTCAGATCAGGAGATGAAGTCTGTCTGGTTACCTGGCCGTGTTTTCGTCTGACTCTGCCGCCAGATCAGGAGATGACGTCTGTCTGGTTACCTGGCCGTGTTTTCGTCTGACTCTGCCGTCAGATCAGGAGATGACGTCTGTCTGGTTACCTGGTCGTGTTTTCGTCTGACTCTGCCGTCAGATCAGGAGATGACGTCTGTCTGGTTACCTGGCCGTGTTTTCGTCTGACTCTGCCGTCAGATCAGGAGATGACGTCTGTCTGGTTACCTGGCCGTGTTTTCGTCTGACTCTGCCGTCAGATCAGGAGATGATGTCTGTCTGGTTACCTGGCCGTGTTTTCGTCTGACTCTGCCGTCAGATCAGGAGATGACGTCTGTCTGGTTACCTGGCCGTGTTTTCGTCTGACTCTGCCGTCAGTCACAGGAGGAAGGAGGAAGTCGGCTGGATGTCCTCCCCCATCCCAGCCGGACGTCCAGGCGAGACGAGATAATATCGATCCGGCCGAGCTCGATCGGACGAGACAATATCGATCCGGCCGAGCTCGATCGGACGAGACAATATCGATTCGGCTCAGCTCGGCCGGGAATCATACAGGAAGTTTTATGTTTTCTACGTGGTCGCGTGCAGGGATCAATGGAATTCGCTAATGCGTGCGAACACACGTTTACGCCAGCTGTAAAAACAGGGTTGAGAGGTCCTGAGGTGCCACGCATATTACCACGCATATTACCACGCATAGTGCCACGCATAGTGCCACGCATAGTGCCACGTATAGTGCCACGCATAGCGCCACGCATAGTGCCACGCATAGTGCCACGCATAGTGCCACGCATAGTGCCACGCATAGTGCCACGCATAGTGCCACGCATAGTGCCACGCATAGTGCCACGCATAGTGCCACGCATAGTGCCACGCATAGTGCCACGCATAGTGCCACGCATAGTGCCACGCATAGTGCCACGCATAGTGCCACGCATAGTGCCACGCATAGTGCCACGCATAGTGCCACGCATAGTGCCACGCATAGTGCCACGCATAGTGCCACGCATAGTGCCACGCATAGTGCCACGCATAGTGCCACGCATAGTGCCACGCATAGTGCCACGCATAGTGCCACGCATAGTGCCACGCATAGTGCCACGCATAGTGCCACGCATAGTGCCACGCATAGTGCCACGCATAGTGCCACGCATAGTGCCACGCATAGTGCCACGCATAGTGCCACGCATAGTGCCACGCATAGTGCCACGCATAGTGCCACGCATAGTGCCACGCATAGTGCCACGCATAGTGCCACGCATAGTGCCACGCATAGTGCCACGCATAGTGCCACGCATAGTGCCACGCATAGTGCCACGCATAGTGCCACGCATAGTGCCACGCATAGTGCCACGCATAGTGCCACGCATAGTGCCACGCATAGTGCCACGCATAGTGCCACGCATAGTGCCACGCATAGTGCCACGCATAGTGCCACGCATAGTGCCACGCATAGTGCCACGCATAGTGCCACGCATAGTGCCACGCATAGTGCCACGCATAGTGCCACGCATAGTGCCACGCATAGTGCCACGCATAGTGCCACGCATAGTGCCACGCATAGTGCCACGCATAGTGCCACGCATAGTGCCACGCATAGTGCCACGCATAGTGCCACGCATAGTGCCACGCATAGTGCCACGCATAGTGCCACGCATAGTGCCACGCATAGTGCCACGCATAGTGCCACGCATAGTGCCACGCATAGTGCCACGCATAGTGCCACGCATAGTGCCACGCATAGTGCCACGCATAGTGCCACGCATAGTGCCACGCATAGTGCCACGCATAGTGCCACGCATAGTGCCACGTATGCCACGCATAGTGCCACGCATAGTGCCACGCATAGTACCACGTATGCCACGCATAGTGCCACGCATAGTGCCACGCATAGTGCCACGCATAGTGCCACGCATAGTGCCACGCATAGTACCACGCATAGTGCCACGCATAGTGCCACGCATAGTACCACGTATGCCACGCATAGTGCCACGCATAGTGCCACGTATGCCACGCATAGTGCCACGCATAGTGCCACGCATAGTGCCACGCATAGTGTCACGCATAGTGCCACGCATAGTGCCACGCATAGTGCCACGCATAGTGCCACGCATAGTGCCACGTATGCCACGCATAGTGCCACGCATAGTGCCACGCATATTACCACGCATAGTGCCACGCATAGTGCCACGTATAGTGCCACGCATAGTGCCACGCATAGTGCCACGCATAGTGCCACGCATAGTACCACGCATAGTGCCACGCATAGTGCCACGCATAGTGCCACGCATAGTGCCACGCATAGTGCCACGCATAGTGCCACGCATAGTGCCACGCATAGTACCACGCATAGTGCCACGCATAGTGCCACGCATAGTGCCACGCATAGTGTCACGCATAGTGCCACGCATAGTGCCACGCATAGTGCCACGCATAGTGCCATGTATGCCACGCATAGTGTCATGTATTGTCCGACACTTTTTTGGCCGCCTTTTGATCAGAAAATTCGCCCATTCTTGAGTACATATCATCCTCATCACGACAATTCTGAAAACGCCGCCGGCTGCCCAAATCCATTGTCGGTCGATAAGCGATCGGGAGCAAGGTGAGTTAACAGCAAACTAATCGTGAATGCTGACTGATTATCGAGGAAGTGGACTTTGGGAGGAATGAGACAATCAGCAATGGCTCTTGTCACTTAGTTAGATCGCATTAACTGCATCCGACCAGTATACTGCATCCGACCAGTATACTGTTTAACCTGACTCACCCGGGCTTATCACGGGTGATGCAAAATAAAGCCACATATATGCATTATTGAAGGTAATCGCCACGTAGGAATTAAACTCCGGAGTCAACGGGTCCTGTCTTAATGCACTATGCAGATAGAGATCGTGACTCAATCTTGTCGCTGGTGGCACAAGGGCGTCACCATTCCCAGCAGAGTACAGAGCTGTCGGTGGGTGGCCGACATGGCCTGGTTATCGACTTCCTAACCGGCTCCGACCCAGGGGCGGCGCCACGGATGTTTGCCAGGGGAGGAAACATTGACTGAGTAGGTACGCACTACGCATGTATCCTATTGACTGGGAAAAAGTGCCATGGAAGTATAAAATGTGTGTACACCTCTCGAAAAACAAGATTAAAACCCAACACATTTCGTCCTATTTTTGTTATTAAATAGATGATAGACCTATCTATTTTTGCAACTTCTTCAAATATTGTAGGACATTTTATTTTGATACCGGACCCATAAAATATGACTAGCACCCCACGATGAATTAACTATGTATCGCGTTTTTCAGATGGCAGATAATTTATAATTAGCAAATAATAGCTTCTGTATGTATAATCTTGGAACTCAGTACGTTGGACAGGGATTATGAGAAGAAACGAGTATACTCGTTTCTTACATATGTAACGGTTGTATAATATTTCAGTGGCGCTGTTCCCTAGGGGAACCGCCAGCCGCGCGCGGAACCGGCGCCGCTTTTGTCGTGATGGGGGTGTGGTTAGGGACCCCTCCGCCGTCGCCGCCTACCCACAAGTCATGGGGCCTCTGCACGTGCGCACCTTTTTCGTATCTCAGAAACTGCTTGCCCTATCGAGTTGAAATTCACCATACATTTCCTGCGCGCTCGCTCGTTCATCGCCGACTACGGCGCCTTACTGGTATTGTGAATGGCAACAACAACGCTGCGTAATTTTTTTTTTAATGCTAAGAACATAGATGGGAATGTTTCGTCATTGCGATCAATGCATAATGTTTTGCAGAAACTACTTGCCCTATCGAGTTGAAATTCACCATACATTTCCTGCGCGCTCGCTCGTTCATCGCCGACTACGGCGCCTTACTGGTATTGTGAATGGCAACAACAACGCTGCGTAAAATTATTTTTTTAATGCTAAGAACATAGATGGGAATGTTTCGTCATTGCGATCAATGCATAATGTGAAAATGCAGAGGGTTCCGCTACATCATATAACACACGTTAGATGGTCGTATTACTCCCTGGGGTGTATTTGGGAAAGCTTTTCAAACTTTCTAAATTGACGAAACAAACACACAAGTTGTTGAAAGTTACAAACTCAGGCCTTCACTCAAAGCCTTATGCAAATGCAGCTTACGAAGCGGAGAAGCTAAGCACATTTTCGTGGCATCAACAACACTCGATCGTCAGGGCTGTTGCTGGAAGTGACGTGGTTGACTGTTGACGGTTGGCGGTTGACCTTCCCGTCCATCCACCTGCAAGGCACAGTTCTGGCCTTAACGGCCTAACCCACCCCCTGTCAGGGTCGTTGGCAACTCCAGGCGCGGATCCAGGGGTGGTGGTGGGGGGGGGGGGGGTGCTAGGGCGCCCCCCCCCCCCCCCCCCGAACCTCGGGTATCGCCCAGGTCGCGCCAGCCAAGCGCGCCCGTAGGGCGCAACTTTTTTGTTTCAATCACGCTCTACCCCCTCCCGTTGACAACATATTGCTGACGGCGACTACTATGTGGCGCCCCCACCCCCTGACCAAAATCCTGGATCAGCGCCTGAACTCCCTTTATTAGACTTCTCAAAGATAACAACAATACAATTAATTAGCTCAAAGCTATGCAATTTTGATTGCCAGTTCCAGAAGTTAAATTTGTCCCGCATTTCCATGCAAATTGTACTGCTCATTTGTAATAACCTCATAAGCTCACTACGAACTACGAAATTGCATCTGGTATGCTGGTAAGGTAAGCTGGTAAAGTAAGCTGGTAAGGTAAGCTGGTAAGGTAAACTGGTAAGGTAAGCTGGTAAGTTAACTGGTAAGGTAAGCTGGTAAAGTAAGCTGGTAAGGTAAGATGGTAAGGAAGCCGGTAAGGTAAGTGGATTGCACGCCCCTGTAGCTCAGTAGGGAGAGCGCCGCTGGGCTTCCCCTGACCTCACCCGGTTTTGGCAGCCCGGGTTCGAGTCGCTTCGGCACTCGCTATTTGCCCGTGACTGGGATGGCTTGCGGCCGGTGGCAGCGGTCTCACTCAAGGTCAGACGTCAGTGAGCGGGGCGGACCGTGTCCAGGTATGTCGTGCACTTAAAACTTTCGCTTCAAAATTATGCCGGCCAACAGGAATTGCGCGATCGAATGGTTGGGGTCGGAACCAGCGCAACAAACTCTGCTTAGTGCGGGTCCTGACCTCGTAAAACCATCCATTCAAAAGGTGCGGACTGAATAAATAAAAACGATGAACATCATAAACCTTTCTATGACCAACCATTGGTCATTATTTTACACGAATGAGTCTGGAAAGAAACGGCATTCTCGGTGCGTTTTGTTCACTGGTGCGTTTTATTTTATCGATCTGCATATCGCTTGTCACTGAAGGGAGATGCAATTTGCAGTCCAAATATTTCCGCCAAACTATTTATCAGATCCCATTGGAGATTGGTTTCAATTCCCAATGTATTCTGAGACGATCCTGCTGGTTAATTTATGACGTCAATCAATGACGTCTGAAGGCAGAGATGACGGCCTCTACTCAGATATACACAGGGACGTGGGAACCGTGGGGGCAGTGGGGTCAACTCGCCCCCCCCCCCCCCACTTTGTACACGATCACTCGACTCTGTATAAGAACAAGGGCATTGTCACCGGAGTTTCAACGGCGGCGCGCAGCGCCGCGAAACTTGTCACAGCTGTTTAGGCATAAACTACCCACACGGTGTGAAATGTTTGGCCTCGGGTCATCTCAGGTGGTCAGGTCACCAGGTCAAGTCAAGTGACCCCACCTCCAAAATGTTTGCGGTCGTGCCACAGCCAAAGTGAGTGACGAAACGGTGTGAAACTCACATGATGTCATCAGGTGATAAATACCTACAATTCGTTTATCTCGATTTTTTTCTCGTATATCATTGACCTAAGGTCAGGTCCATTTCGTGACAACCCATTCTAAGTCGATGGGGAGAAATGAAAACACGTATAAATTTATATCAAATGGCCAAATTTGACCAATTTTCATTAGATCCACCACACGAATTATCTTTCTTATGGTAGCCTTCTGCTCCATTTCAAAATTCCATCTTTAGCACAACGCAGAGTGCAGCATGACATGCTTTTCCTGAGGAACATTATGCGGGGGAGAGTGGATTCTCAGGTTCTGCTCAACTCTTTTCCTCTGCACGTGCCGCCTCGATCGACCCGCACCCTCACCCTGTTCGCCGTGCCTCGAGCTCGAGTCAGAACTATCGAATCAGGGATGTTCTGCAGGATCCCTAAAGCCATGAATGTTTTCTTGGCCAGTCATTTGAACGTAGACATCTTTCATGACAGTTTTGGCGTTTTTAGAGCTCTCGTGATCAGGTACGTTTTAACCGTATAGTCATCATCACCTCGTTCATCATGTCATTCATCTTCTACTTTTAGAACGACTTTAGGCTGTGATATATGTGTTGTGTTTCGTATCTTCTATCTTTTTGACTTCGCCTGTCAGTGGAGTATGCCTCTGTTGGCGATGAAAGCAAATACACAAATAAACAAATAAACAAACCTGTGCCAAATGCAAAGCCCTAAGAAACATTTCTGTTTTGTTTTTACTTCAACGAGGTCAACTCGGGTGACCCCCCCAGGTCACGTATGGTTATTCTTCAATAACTCTTTACCAAATCAAGATCGAGCACTGGGGTTTTCACCATTGTATTGGGCTTGTCGAGACGAATCACTTGATGCAGGATTTGACCCTGACCTCAGGACAGGCCAATTTGTGTATATGGCCTAACTAGGTCACCCAATATATCATTCGATGTGTTTGGACGAGAGAAACACAATGGTGAAATCTGTTTTACTCGATCGTCCGTTTGTCAGAAGTTATTTCTTAAAAAACAAAATAGGCAATTATTAGAATGTTTTAAATTAAATGGCTTCTGCTGACATAACTGTTGACCTTAGGTCATTTCTGATGGAACCTTAGCGACACCAAAAAATCAATTCTCTTTCGAACGTTTTTCCGCGCGTTTCCGGTCTTTTAGTTATCGAGATGTAGACGGTTTATCAAGGACACTCATATACATATAGCCGGAATTTAACCTTTGGTGACCTCTGGGGACCTCAATATTGACCTGACCTAAAAATGACCTCGTACTTTCGGTAGAGCTTGTCTCGAGCTATCTTTGAGACATAGATTGTCTCGAGCTATCGTTTTCCGCTTGTCGCTACGTTGCGTGTTTGGTAGTTCTTAAGGGGGAGGGGGCGGAAATCACCCCCCGGCAGTTCGTGGTTGGCGCAAACCCCGGCAATGCGCGTGTTAATGGACCTTAATTCGGCAACAATTAACTAGCAAACAAAATATCTAACGAATTAACTAACTATATATAATGTATATAGGTAAGCCTTTTCCGCTGAAAAATTAGTGTGTGATATGCATTGCATTGCCAGCTCACTTGGTTGAGTACGACCGTATAACGGTAAATTCATACAAATGGGCGTACCGTACCGTACCGTATATTGTCGGAATTTAGACAGGCAATCGCCTGTGGGTACCGTTCTCTCCAAGCACATAACAGGCAACAGCTTGGCATCAGCCTTGGTCAGGAATGACATAGATGATGGAGGACCAGTGCGTGTCGAGGCTGGCCTCGAACAGGTTAACGGTTTGGGCAGAGACGACAGATTCAGGAAGGGAGTTCTAGTCGTTGATCACTCTTACGCCGATGGTATTTCGTCTTGCTCTTGACTCGGCTCGCGGCTTCCTCAGTTTCCAGCGATGACCTCTCGTTGCTCCAAAGGGTGCGGACGTGAAGAAGATGTCTGGTTGCATGTCCATCCCTCCATGGAAGAGTTGGTAGAGCAGGATCATGTCACCTCGCCTTCGTCTGTAGTACAGTGACGGCAGCTTGAGTAGTCGGAGGCGCTGGGTGTATGGCTCATGGCGAATACTGGTGATCAGACGAGTGGCACGGCGCTGTACTCGCTCGATGAGAATCTGGTCTGCTCTGTTGAAGGGGCCCCATACAGCATTGCCATATTCGAGGTGAGGACGCACTAAGGTCTTGTATAAGAGAGAGAGAGAGAGAGAGAGAGAGAGAGAGAGAGAGAGAGAGCGTGTCGTGGTCTATACTTTGAAAAGATCGCCTGATAACGCTCAGGATCTGGTCCCCTTTCGCCGCGGCGGCGGTTGCTTGTTTTCGGAATTTTAAGTCTGTGTCCACAAGGATTTCCAGGTCTTTTTCACAGGAAGTGGTTTCGAGCTCACTGTTGCACATTGTATACGTGTGATGTGGGTTTGAGGAGCCGACATGGAGAACCTTGCATTTGTCTTCATTGAAGGGTAGTTGTCACCGGTTTGACCACTGGACAGCTTGATTGATGTCAGCCTGCAGTACCTCCGAGTCGCTCCTGTTTGTCACTCCACAGTATATCTTAGTGTCATCTGCAATTTTTTTTATGTGACTCTGGATGACGTCAGGCAGGTCATTTATGAAGATGACGAAAAGCAGGGGGCCTAAGACGGAGCCTTGCGGCACACCGCTCAACACCGCAGACCAGTCTGATTGGCAGCCGTTCAGCACAACACGCTGCTTGCGATCACTGAGGAAGACCTGGATCCAGCGAAGGACCTGAAACATTGAATATAACACCGTAAAACACGGCCTAGCATAACTCGGTTGAAGCCAAGTATGGCACTCGCACCAAATGTATGCTAAATGCCAGTGGCGGATCCAGGGGGGGCCGTAGGGGCTGAAGCCCCTGCCTTAGAAAACGGCGCCCTCGGGGACCGCGGCGCCGTTCTTGCAGGGATTTTCCGGCGCCGAAGGCGCCATAGCGTGCTCGGGAGGCCGCTAGGGCGCCCTTGCGTCTACCACCAGCATCGTAGCACTCTTGAAAGGCATCCTGGCACCCTCAAAAGACATCTTGCCGCCCTCACAATGCATTATGCCGCCCTCGGAAGGTACATCGCCGCCCTCGGAGGGCATTATGCCGCCCTCGGAGGGCATTATGCCGCCCTCGGAAGGCATCATGCCGTCATCGTAAAGTAATACCGCCCTCAGAAAACATCTTGTCGCCCTCAGAAGACATTTCGCCGCCCTTGGAGTGCATTATGCCGCCCTCATAAGATGTATTGTCGCCCTCGGAAGGCATCTTTCCTCCCCCAGAGGGCATTATGCCGCCCTCAGAGCAAATTATGCCACTCTTGGAAGGCATCATGCCGCCTTCGGAAGACATCTTGCCGCCCTCGGAAGGCATTTTGCCGCCCTCAGAGCGCATTATGCCGCCCTCGGAAGGCATCATCATGTCGCCCTCGGCCGCCCTCAGAGTCCAGAGAGCAATATGTCGCCCTCGGAAAGCATCATGTCGCCATCGGAAAACATCTTGCCGCCCTCAGAGCACACTATGCCGCCCTCGAAGTGTATTATGCCGCTCTCAGAATATGTCTTGTCGCCCTCGGAAGACATCTTGCCGCCCTCAGAGCACACTATGCCACCCTCAGAGCGTAATATACCGGAGTCGGAAGGCATAATGCCACCCTCAGAGCGCATTATGCCGCTCTAGGAAGGCATCATGGCGGAAGACATTTTGCCGCCCTCAGAGTGCATTATGCCGCCTTCGAAAGACGTTTTACCGCCCTCAGAAAGCATCTTGCTGCCCTCGAAAGGTATCATACCGCCCCCGAATGGCACCTTGCCGGCCCGAAAGCGATGCCGAGTCCCGTTGCACTCAAAATGATGACACCCTGGCGCCTTCAGCTTCCCTCCGACGGCGACCCGACACCCTTGACCTGTGTAACTAATTCAAAATCGTAGAAACATGAGAAACATGTTTACATGTTTTCAGAGTTCGAAGATTCCCACTGGGCCGTTGCTCGAAAAGTGGGAGGAGCTTGTTCGTGTGTGTGTATGTGTGTCTGTGTCTGTCCGACGGAGCATATTGGCACGTGGAGCCCAAACGGCCGGGCCGATTTCGACGCTGGTTGCACCGTTCGATGCGGCAAAACGGCGGGCAGATTTTGGTGCCATTTTCGGGTCAAGCGATGGCACGTGACACGTGTCAAGTGCCAACAATTGGGTGCCATATTTGTTTTCTTCGCCTCCTCAGGTCACACGGTTGGTTACACAGACTTGATACTTGCAGGTCACGTGGGCGGTACAGCGGAAGCAATTCCAGTAACTGGCGGATCTAGGGTTCAATAATGGGGGGGGGGCTAAAGTTTCGCTCCGCTACATCAGCGAAAAGTTGTTGACGGGTCGTCTGCGCGAGAAGAGCGCAGACGAGCGGGGGAGGGGAGGGGGGGGGGGGGGGAGGGGGGTCGGCTCCTCAAAGCGATAGTCATTGACCGGAGGGGATTTTTTATTCTTCCTAAATATCACTTTTACAGCCAATGCAGGAACACGCGGGGCGGGGGACATCCTTGTATTGAATTCCCGCCATGTTCCTGTGGGGTCATTTTCCCCTAATGTCTCCCCCACATCCCCTGGAACCGCCAGTGGTAAAAACAAACAGACAACCCAAATTTTACCTCTTTTGTCGCTTTCAAACATTTTTGCAGCTGAGTTCATGCTGAGTCTGATCTTAGCACGGCCCTGGAGGGCCTATGATAATTTCACGCCCTGGAGAGGGGGGGGGGCGAATTTCGCCCCCCATATGATCTCAAAACCACGTAACGTAGCGACAAGCGGAAAACGACGTTAGATATCTCGAGACAAGCTCTTTCGAAAGTATTTCGTTCATTTTTTTCTCAGGTCAATATTGAGGTCACCCGAGGTCATCAAGGGTCTGATTTTCAAGTTTTCAAGACTTCGCTTCGAACACCCCCAAATATATCAAGAACTATGATAGTTAGCAGCAAACGGAAAAAGAAATAGAAAGCCCTTGACAAATGCAATCGAGAAGGTGTCCTCATATTTGAGCTCAGGTCAATAATTCAGGCTCCAGAGGTCATCAAATGTAAAAAAGGTGTTTTTTTTTGCAAAACTGTTTTTCGCAAATAACTTTTTACCTAATAAAGATAAAGCAATAGTGTTTACGCCATTGCGTTTGTCTCATTCAGGCGCTTTGAATCATGTTCATGACGATTGGGTTAGGTCAACAGAGAAATTTGACCTCAGGTAAAGGTCAAGTGGTGACCCAAGTTGATCATGTTGCATATTGGGAGACGTGTCTCGACGAGGAGAGCACATTGGTACCATGTTCTCTTACATATCTTCATTATTTCTATAGTTATTGACAAAACAGTGTTTGTTGTCGGTCACGAAATTGACCTGACCTTAAGTCACCGATATTATAAATCCGATATAAACAAATTGTTGGTATCTATGACCTTATGAAGTCCTGCAAGATTGAAACTGATCGGCGTAAAACTGTGGCTGTGGTACGACTGCAAACGTTTTGGAGTTGAGGTCATCACGTGACTTGATCTGGCGACCTGACCTGAGAAGACCCGAGGCCAAGAATTTTACATAATGTGGGAAGTTAATTTTTGAACAGGTGTGCAAAAAAGTCGGCGTTGCGCGATGCCGTTTTTGCGCTATCTTTGAAAAACCGGAGGGATGGGCGTATTTCGACCCACCCCCCCCCCCCCCTCCCCTCCAGGGCGCGTGTTAACCAGTTGGAAATTCAAACAATCGTGAGACCTCTACTAATAGCCCCATAAAATGCACCGGGATAGGTATGTACATAAGCATGGTGCAAAATGGGTGTCAAGACCTAAAATTGGTTCCTGAAATTACTTGAGTCTGGATATGACCTGAGGCCAAAGTAGCCTTTTTTCTAACCGCCACCCATTAATAGGTGACCAGGAGTGCCCCCACCCTCGATCCCCCCAACGACGCACGACACCTTAAGTTAACACCAGAGAACAAAAGAGAAAATGTCGCGGCACTCCCAGCTAAGAAATGGGAACAAACATAAAAAAGCATATGAAGAGAGGTAGTTTGGGTGTTAGATGTGGTGATATAAAAGAAGGCGGAAAGTAGTCATTGTTGAAAACAGCAAATGACTGCCCCCCCCCCCCCAACTACGTCCCAGGATAACATCCTCACTCATCCTCATCCAGGACAGGATGAGGATGCATTCATTCATTCTCATCCTCATCCAGGACAGGATGAGGATGAATTCATTCACTGTGTTATTAATGAAAAGCAAACACATTTAACTAACTTGTTGGACTATATATGTATATATGCATGATACCATCAACTATGCATGCGCATGCATATGCATACATATGTAATACTTTTTTCTTCTCACATATCTCACACATACATATACATACATGCACATACACATACACATACACACACATACACATACACATAAACACACACACACATATACACATATGCATATCATGGACATACACACAGCAGCAACTGAGCAACACAACGTTACCCATAACAACCAAATACAATAACCATTTAATTACAAACCATTACTCATAACAACATTATGTGTTACTAATATTGTGAAATGAAGTGATTTTTTAATATTTTATTCATCACATAATTGAATTGTGGTACCTCGTTAGGGCCAATGTTTCTACATATACTATTATTCCATTGTTTGGGACCGAGGTATGTTATGGTGAAAAGTCTATAATTCTTTGCTGAAAAAATTCTTTGAAAATGTTTTTTGTCTTGTGGAGTGACAAATTTCAATGTGTATAATGAACATATTTTGTATTGGGTCAGGTAGCTGGTTGCATACATGCTTATGCATTATGAGCATCATTTGTAGTTTGGCAATATCTTTAACTTTTAGACAATTATATTTTTTGAAAACTGGATTGGCACTTTGCGGAGGATAAATCCCTTCTATGATTCGCATTGCTCTCTTTTGCAGAATTAATAGTTTTTTAGTATGATGAACATATCCTGTCCCCCAAATAAGGCAGCACTAATTGATATAAGGAATTATGAGTGCATTATATAGCTGCAAGAGCTGTCTTCTATCTACAAAGTATTTTACTCTACACATCATGCCTACATTTCGGCTGACAGTATGTGTGATGTTGTACTGTACCTTTTTTTCTCAATAAATGCCTCATTCATTTGCACACTTATGTTAATATTTATTTTGCGTTTACTATATATTTGATATACAGTCATTGATACAGTGAGAGAAAGGAAGTGTGACTAGCCAAGTAGATATTTTTGGCAATACTATATTGATCATGATTTGAAGAACATCCGCATCATGATGCTTAAAGAAAATGGCTGTGTCATCAGCATATATGAAAAACTCACAGCTACCATCAATGTTTACTAGATCATTAATATATATAATGAACAAAAGAGGTCCCAAGATTGATCCATGGGGTACACCTATGCCCACATTCCTAAATTCTTGGGTACCCCTTATGTTAACAGTCTGTTTGCGATCTGTGAGGTATGATTGGAATATCTCATATGCTTTTCCAGAGACACCATATTTTTTTTAGTTTTCACAAAGAATATTGTGATCTACAGTGTCAAATGCCTTTTTTAAATCCAAGAATATGCCAACAACACATTCATCCTCCTCAAAGGCTTTTGTAATCAAATCTTGTATCAATATAATGGGCATATATATTGAAAATCCTTTGCGAAAACCGAATTGCCTTTCACAAAGCAGTTTATTTTTGTGAACTGTTGTAACAATTAAATATGTATAAGTTGTTCTAAGATTTTTGATAAGTATGGCAATATGCTGATTGGCCTGTAATTATAAAAGGACATTGGATCACCTGTTTTGAAGATAGGCTTGATAACTGCAGTTTTTAGTTGTTTTGGAAATACTGCTTCATTTAAGCATAAATTGAAAAAGTGAACAAGATGTGGTAATATTGATTTATATGTATTCTCACATATTTTTGAGTTAATATTGTCAAATCCTGCTCCTACATTTTTCAGCCCACAAAGGATTTCCTCTACTTCATTTGGATTTGTTGGAGATGGAATCATGTCTTCATTTAGGAATTCTCCTAAATTGTCCAGAGGATCTCTAACAGATGTAGTGATTTTGTTGTTTTAACTTCTGTCCTATTTCAGTAAAGAACTTGTTAAATTCTGTTGATATTGATATATCATCATTAAACTCCTCACCTGAATCAGACACAAACTTGTTTGGAAGTTCATTGTTTGAGGATTTTTGTCGAAGAAGTTGGTTTAGTGTTTCCCAAGTTTGTTTGGGATTGTTATGATATTTTGCAAACTCCAACTTATAGTAATGTTTTTTAGCATTTCTTAATGCTAAGTTGAGACAGTTTCTATATGTGTTATACTTTGAATTATTCTCAGCATTTGGATTTCTCAGTTTTATACTAAACAAAATACCTTTTTTATTTATTGAGTTAAGTAACCCAGGTGTAATCCATGGTTGAATAACATTATTCCTTCTTGATATTTGTTTTGTTTTTGAAAACTTTGCAATGCCTTTGTTGTAAGAGGTAATTGTTATGTTGCAAGCACTTTCAGGATTTGTTTCAGATTGAAAATCTTCTAGTTCTTTGACTAGAAATTCATTGAGATTATCTATATAGTGATAGTCAAAACATGCTTTGACTTCATTTGCAGATTACTTCTTATCAAGGGTGATGTCAGAGGAAGAGAATATTGAGAAGTGGTCTGATAAATCTGTTTTTATCACACCTGACTGTTGCACTACTGAAATATCATTGCAGCAAATATCATCAATCAGAGTTGAAGATTCTATGGAAAGCCTAGTAGCTTTAGAGATTGTAGGAAGAGATCCATATGAGCACATGAGGGTGAAGAATGATTCACCGAAGCTATTGCCAGGCATAGTAAAAAGATCAGCATTAAAGTCACCCACAATGTATGTAAGTACATTCAGTCTAGTAATTTGTACCAAACATTGTTCAAGCTCAGAGAGAAACTCCATGTTATTCCTGGGTGCTCTGTATATTTGAATGATTATACAATTTTTATGTCTATTTAGGTTAACTTGTAGATTAACTGCTTCAGCAGTTGTAAAATTATATAAAGATATTTATTTTGCATGTATGTCATTTAGTGCATAGATTGCAGATCCACCACCTGGTTTGTCAGAGCGACTTGCACAAAACAATTAATAGCAGTCAAGAGAAAATAACTCTTCAATAGCTTCAGTGGACCAGGTCTCAGAAACAAAAATGAAATTCCACTTGTGATTTGTTGATGATAAGAACATATTTATTTCATCAACCTTGTTGACCATTGAACGAGCATTTATATGAAGAATAGTTATTTTATTTGCCAAAGAGCATCTATCCAGTTCACCAGGATTGTAGAATCTGCATTGTTTTCTGATATTTTCGAATTGTGTATGAGAATCCCAAGCTATAGTAATTTAAAATGACATTGACAATGAAAACTATTAACTTTACCTACACATTCAAAAAGTGTAAATTTGATTTACCTACATGTTTACAGGGAAAAGGAAAACAACGATACCCAAGTCCGAGTCACAAATCCTCAAATACTGTCGAAATACGTTCCACGCACGCTATTCAGCGCTATAAACTTTGGCGCCAAAACGCGACGTTTTTGAACTTACGTTGGTTGTAGAACTCGCTCCATATAGAAAATAGCGCCAGACGCGCCACGCATATTTGTAAATGTCGAATACAAAGCCAAGACCCATCATACTTAGGGACAGTGGCGTACCGAGTATCAGGTCATGCAGGTCATGACCTGGTCCTTTGGACCCGAGGTGCCCATGCAAAGCTGGCGCCCCTCCGATCAGTCACGACGCCCC
Organism: Chirona hameri; assembly: GCA_036785665.1. NCBI lineage: Eukaryota > Metazoa > Arthropoda > Thecostraca > Balanomorpha > Balanidae > Chirona > Chirona hameri. Next base: position 58,829 of record JAXIVJ010007640.1, read on the forward strand.
TCTGGCCAGTGACGGCGCCACTCCGGCCAGTGAGGACGCTCCCCCGGCCAGTGACGGCAGTCTTGCGGCCAGTGAAGGCGCCCCTCCGACCAGTGACGGCGCCCCTCCGGCCAGTGACCACACCCCTCCGGCTAGTGACGGCGCCCCTCAGACTAGTGACTGCCCCACTTCGGTGAGTGACGGCACCCCTCCGGCCAGTGACTCTCCTTCCGCACGGTGCGGAAGAAGAGGCGCCCCCTCCCCCTGCAAAATTTCGCAATATTGGTGGCGCCCCTGTCGATCGGGTGGCGCCCCTCAAGGCAATGACTTGGTCCTTTGTGAAATTCTGCGTACGCCACTGCTTAGGGAGTCATAAGTCAGTCAACACTCAAGATATTGCTTTGACATCTAGTTTGGGCATCGTCCATACTTGGTTCTCCAATATATATTCCGGCTATTTCATATGATTTGATATTTTATATGATTTTATGAAGGACAAAATTGGATAAAAAAACACAAAATCAAAATGTCCAAATATACTGAAAAACCGGAATATATATTAGAGAACGAAGTATAGACAATACCCAAACCGAATTCCAAAGCAATATCTTTAGTTTTGGCTGACTTACGGCTACTTAAGTATGATGGGGCGGCGGAGGGCGGCATAATGCATTGTGAGGCAGGGGCGGCGGAAGAGGGGGGGGGGGGGGGGAGGCAGTTTCCCCCAAAATCAGCCGAGGGGCGCTTTGTGTTTGGCAGGGGCTGCGGATTCCAAGGGAAAGCCAAGGCCAAGGGAAGCCAAGGGGGGCCTCTGGCCGCCTGAAGGAGCGCCCTGGCTGCCTGAGGGAGCGCTCTGCCCGCCTGGGGGGGGGGGGGGGCGCTC
>JAXIVJ010007641.1:0-59686 GCA_036785665.1 Chirona hameri
ACAGAGAGACAGAGAGACAGAGAGACAGAGAGACAGAGAGACAGAGAGACAGAGAGACAGAGAGACAGAGAGACAGAGAGACAGAGAGACAGAGAGACAGAGAGACAGAGAGACAGAGAGACAGAGAGACAGAGAGACAGAGAGACAGAGAGACAGAGAGACAGAGAGACAGAGAGACAGAGAGACAGAGAGACAGAGAGACAGAGAGACAGAGAGACAGAGAGACAGAGAGACAGAGAGACAGAGAGACAGAGAGACAGAGAGACAGAGAGACAGAGAGACAGAGAGACAGAGAGACAGAGAGACAGAGAGACAGAGAGACAGAGAGACAGAGAGACAGAGAGACAGAGAGACAGAGAGACAGAGAGACAGAGAGACAGAGAGACAGAGAGACAGAGAGACAGAGAGACAGAGAGACAGAGAGACAGAGAGACAGAGAGACAGAGAGACAGAGAGACAGAGAGACAGAGAGACAGAGAGACAGAGAGACAGAGAGACAGAGAGACAGAGAGACAGAGAGACAGAGAGACAGAGAGACAGAGAGACAGAGAGACAGAGAGACAGAGAGACAGAGAGACAGAGAGACAGAGAGACAGAGAGACAGAGAGACAGAGAGACAGAGAGACAGAGAGACAGAGAGACAGAGAGACAGAGAGACAGAGAGACAGAGAGACAGAGAGACAGAGAGACAGAGAGACAGAGAGACAGAGAGACAGAGAGACAGAGAGACAGAGAGACAGAGAGACAGAGAGACAGAGAGACAGAGAGACAGAGAGACAGAGAGACAGAGAGACAGAGAGACAGAGAGACAGAGAGACAGAGAGACAGAGAGACAGAGAGACAGAGAGACAGAGAGACAGAGAGACAGAGAGACAGAGAGACAGAGAGACAGAGAGACAGAGAGACAGAGAGACAGAGAGACAGAGAGACAGAGAGACAGAGAGACAGAGAGACAGAGAGACAGAGAGACAGAGAGACAGAGAGACAGAGAGACAGAGAGACAGAGAGACAGAGAGACAGAGAGACAGAGAGACAGAGAGACAGAGAGACAGAGAGACAGAGAGACAGAGAGACAGAGAGACAGAGAGACAGAGAGACAGAGAGACAGAGAGACAGAGAGACAGAGAGACAGAGAGACAGAGAGACAGAGAGACAGAGAGACAGAGAGACAGAGAGACAGAGAGACAGAGAGACAGAGAGACAGAGAGACAGAGAGACAGAGAGACAGAGAGACAGAGAGACAGAGAGACAGAGAGAGACAGAGAGACAGAGAGACAGAGAGACAGAGAGACAGAGAGACAGAGAGACAGAGAGACAGAGAGACAGAGAGACAGAGAGACAGAGAGACAGAGAGACAGAGAGACAGAGACAGCTTTGACCAATGAGAGACCAATGCTTTGCGGTAACCATGGGAACAAAGGCAAACAATGACAATCCCAGCAAGGAATCATTATGTGCTTATAAGTATGTGTAATGAGTATGTGCTTACTGGAAATAGCATTGTTTGCCTGTCTGCCCATGGTTACCGCAAAACAACATATATATAAAGAGGCCATCAAGACCAGAGAGTGTTTAGAAGTCCTGGTCACACCGCAGCAGTAGCTCCCTGCCAGCATGCTGTACTCCTGGGTGAAGGCGATTGTGTGTGTTCTCGTGACCGCCAACTTCGCCGCGCCGCTGTACACGGTGGTAAGATACCGGCAGTTATGGGACGAGTCAATGGTCGTGCTGGCTGGCAACATATATTTCACCTGCATGTGCCTTGGCATCAGCATTGTGCTGATCGGAGCGTACGACATCGCCCAGCTAGATCTCAAAGGACTGTGCCAATCGCTTCAGTACTGCAGCTGCGGGTTCGGAGTCGCCTTCAAGATGGCCCAGATGTGCATGGCGGTGGATCAGTTCGTCGCCGTCGTTTACCCCCTTCAACACTACACGCTGATGACGCGTGTGCGTCGCTGGCTCTTCGCGGCCACCTGGCTCGCCTGGGCAGTGCAGCCCGCCTTCGGCACGTTGGCCGTCGTGTTCGAGCTGGAGACGCCCGCAGACAACACACACGTCTACGGCAACGGTGAGGTCGTCTTTCCGGAGTGCCGCTGGGAGAGAGAGTTCCATCGAAGAGGCATACGCCATCTTCGTTGAGACTGAGCTGCTGTTCTTTTCGCTCGCAACCGCAGGCCTGTTCGTCTACACAGGCGTGATCGGTTACGCACAAATGCTCGTCTGACGCGTCAGATACAGCAACCAGGGCACAACGAAATCGTGGTTCAACAAGGTCGGAAGATCTTGGACAACTTCCATGCTTTTAAGAGGATCGTGTGCGTGTTCACACTGACCGTGACTCTGGATGTGTCCGATGTATCGGCTGACTAGCCGGTGGCATCCGATGCCGGAGTTGAACAGCTTCATGCACCAGCTGCGCCTCTTTTGCTTCATCTTCGAGGGCTGGTCGTACGGCCTGTTGAACGTCAAGCTGAGAGCTAACTACAAGAAGACACTTTGCGGCAAGTCTGATTGAACTGCTGTGGAGCCGATGCATTCTCAGGAACAACATCAACAACAACAACAACAACAACAACAACAACAACAACAACAACAACAACAGCAACAACAGCAACAGCTGCAACGATAACATCAGCAACAGCAACACATCATCAACATCAGCAACATTAGCAATATCAGCAACAACAGCAACATAATAAACAGCAACAACAGCAGCAACGGCAGCAAGAGAAGCAACAGCAAAATCAGCAACCACAACAGCAGCAACCACAGCCGCAGCAGCTGCAAAAGCAGCAGAAGCAACCACAACAGCAGCAGCAACCACAGTAGCAGCAGCAGCAGCAGCAACAATAACAAACACAACAGCAGCACAACAGCAACCGCAACAGCAACAGCCACCGCAGCAGCAACAACCACAACAGCGGAACAATCACAGCAGCAGCAACAACCACAGCAGCAGCAACAATCACAGCCACAACAGCAGCAACAACCACAACAGCAGCAGCCACAACAGCAGTAAGAACAGCAGTCGCAACAGCAGCAGCAGCAACTACAACAGCCTCAGCAACAGCAACAACACAAGCAACAGCAACAGCAGCGTCAGATCTCCACACCACGTGTTTGGTTTGTCCCTCCGCCGAAATAGCAGTACCTACTAGAGATCCGTTGGCCCGTTCACCCGTTAAAGGGAATGTTTCACCTTTCTGAAAGTTGTCAAATATACGCTGGCTGTAGGCGAAAATATGAAGTAAGTGCTGCTGAAAACGATGGTGATATTTTTTATCTCGAAAAGTCACTTAACTTTATACAAATTAAGTTTTTAAATTTGGGATGATGACGTCATTATTGAGCTATAGAGAGCTATAGAGAAAACCTTTACGCTTCCAAAATATGGCACAATCGTTTCAGACAATTCTGACGACTTAAATGGAAATAATGACCTTATGATTTTGTTAGCACTAATTTATTTGGCTACCGTTATGGTATTAACATGATGTGATATAAATTTAAGAATTAAATAAAATTATTCCCTAATTCAAAGTTGAAAGTTTGGAAAAATTGAAAAGCAAGTGCATGTACTTCTTAACCCTATTACTGTCGGGATAAAACAAATACGAATCTGTCAGGGGGGCCTATTCGCCCCACCCCCTTCCCTTCGTATCTCGGAAACCGCTGGACTGATTCTCTCTGGGAATGTGGCATTCGATTCCTTGGAGCATGAACTACATTCCTGTATTAATAAATATGCAAAATGATATAATTGGCCGATACAGGTAGCAAAAAAAAAATGGGGGAAAACATTCATTTTTATATTCTTGCCCTGAGTCGTTGTTTGAACCCAATTTTTGGGTGTTGTTGGATTTCGTCACCTAATTGTATGATCTAACATATACTCCTTTGTAAAGTTTGGGGAAATTAGCCCAATGGCGTTCTCAGGCAATTCCAAAGGGGTATCTAAAGATGTCACTATAATATTTTTGCCGCTTTGATTTCTGTTTTAGATGCTTATAAGTTATAATTGTATGTATATGCATGCGAATGTAAAACATGAAGTTTTTTATTTGTGCAGTGGCGTGCTCAGGAGGGGAAGGGGAGGGAAATTAAGCTTTGTCTTTTGTTATCTTTATCTTTGCGTATTTATATATTTTGCTATGTAGTGTCATGCCATGTGTCCACAATTCCCCCTAAATGCATACCTGTGACCGCCTATGCCCCAAAATACAATTGTGATACATGCAGATGATATTGCATGAAATTACCCACTGCAAAATAACGTTCAAGGGCACTACACACATTGCGTGTGAACAGAGTCAAACACATTCCCCCAAAATCCGTCCCTGGAGTAGCCCTAGGTAAACCCAAAATTTCAAAAATATGAAACGTGTGCAAGGCATTGCTAAAACAGGTCACCAAGTTTCAAGTTGATACCTTTTGCTATGTAGTTACACGTCGTGGTTCAACAACTCCCCCTAATTTCATCTCTGGAGGCGCCCATAACATTAAGCCATGTGCTTGCGTCCCACCCCTGGAACCGCCTATGCCACAAAATACAATTGTGATCCATGTAGATGATATTACACCAGACAGTCCACCGCGAAATAACGTTTTGAGTTACTAGACACCATGTACACGTTCCTGGGGTTGCCTGTGGGAAACCCCCAAAATAAAAAATAAAATCACACAAGGTGTATAAAGAACAGCTAAGAAGGTTCAGTGTGTTCAAAATTCTTAACTTCATATTTCGATGAAATACCAGTGACCCAAAAAGCCTCCCAAAATACGTCCCTGAAGGCGCCCATGCGCAATCTAAAATTGAAAAAGGTTCATCATGTCTACAAGGGGCAGTAAGGAAAGGTGTGAAAGTCGTAGGCTCGCATCTACAACGGTTAGGGAATGGGAACCAATTCCCTTTGAAAGCAGAGTCACGCTGAAAACCCAAACATGCCCCCCAAAAAACACGCCTGGAGCCGCCCCTGGTTAGCTAAATTTTGTGAGATAAAAAATATGAAAATGCGGTTAATTAATATTTAGGAAAAGTCAAAAAGTTTGATGGCCGTAACTTTACTCGTTTGGGAACATAGGCGGAAACCCTTAAGGGGGTCGTTTTAGAGCCCCCCCCCCCCGACACTAATAGTGTTAAGGAGTTCATGATCGGTATTTTCCCTCCACTATTGTGGGGACAGAAGCGGAAAAACCTAAGGGGGATCGTTTTAGCCCCCCCCCCCCAGACTAATATGGTTAACCCGCGCGGCGCTGGGGGTAAATTTTACCCCCCCTCCCGGATTTTCTAAATAACTTGAAAACTATGAAAGATATCACAGTGAAACTTATGGTACCTTATGGTGCATCAATTCTACGTCTTCTGCCAATTTTTTTTGAAATTCGTGAAAATTTTGGGGAGATAATGACGTTTTAGTGACGTCATGTCATGTCATTTTTGGTGAAAAAAACGTTAAATGTTTGAAAAATTGTAGAGCATAGCATGTTATTGCAACTCGCAAATAAAAGGCGTCAAAAGACAGAGAATAGCATTGTCTTTAAAATGGCTATCTCGGATTTTCAACATTTTGGGTTTTTGACCCCTAAAAATGCAAAAAACTTATTTTTTGGGAAGAATTTCCACAAAAGTTTTTTTTTAAAGATTTTCAAAAAACCGGAAGATATAATAGAGAACCGAGTATGAACGATGCTGAAACCAAATTTCAAAGCAATATCTTTATTTTTGACTGACTTATAGCTCTCGAAGTATAAGTAACTCATGACGTCATTTTTTGAATTTTCGTTTTTTGGCTTTTACTGACCAGATACAGACAAATACATGCCACCACTGTATTTCTAAGACAAAACTAGTCTAGAAACATGCAATGTTTATTTAGATTAATTCATTTAAAATATTGTCCTTATTATGACCTGACCTTGACCTGAGGACCATTATATGGGGTCAGGCTGTAAAAATGGCTGCTTCTATCGAATTATACGTGTAAAATAACCCATACAACATGTGTCGCATGGCTTTCGTAGACCTGTGACCTTTTGTGACCTGATCTTGACCTTGACCTTTGCTTACAATTTCACTTTTACTTATGCAGGAGATGCATTATACAGTTGGGAGCACTTTGTGAGATAATAGTTGCAATATAAGGCTTTGGATGGAAAGTATAGCCCAAAAACCCAAATACTTAAATTTTGACACTTGACCTGACCGTGACCTGACATGTGACCTTATTTTAAGAATTTCGGGTACGCGTTAGATTCTTCTCACTGAGAGCTTTCGATCGCCGCCTTGCGCGTCTCGCTGCGGTTATTGGTTCGGAAGATACGAGGGGGGGGGGGGGGTAAAATTTACCCCCCCCCCCCCCCCCAGCGCCGGGCGTTCGGATGGAGACCCCAGCGCCGCGCGGGTTAAGGAGTTCATGATCGGTATTTTCCCTCCACTATTTTTGGAAAGCGACACATCTGGCGCTTTTGTATCAATCTGTTCAACGTTGTTGAAAACAAACTCTAAACAAATCGCTAACACTAAATAGGTCGCCGTCGATGTGCATCGATGAGCTTCCGATTTAATTGCCAGCTTTTGTATTGTTTGCTACTTTTTGGGGGAAAAAATATTATTTTGCATGATAGTATAAAGCATAGTGTTATATACAGCCAGAAACCAAACTATACAAAACCCCTAATGTTGAAAATAAATGAAGCAATTTTCAAAAATTGAGTGTCGCAACCACTAACTAGGCCGCCGTTATATGCATCAGTTAACTGCTAATTCGGTTACCTTTGTATTCAGTGGCTGTTAATTATAGAGCATCGTCGGGCATATAATCACAACAAGCAGAACGCAAAATATATTTTCCACTTCATTGCGTAAAAAGCAATACGGGAAAAGCCCGCAGTTTGATGAGGACCAAAAGTACCTGCAAGCACCGGTCGTTAAAAGTGTGGAACGCATATCAACACTTATCTTTATCTTTCTTTCGGTAGGAAAGTTTTTATGCAAAATGTGAGTAATTCACAATATATTTTGTCTGTCGATTTCAAGTAATAACTCCATTTTTGTGGGAAAAAGTAATTATTTCCCTTTAAATGCAAACATTGTGGAACTGTGTCTTCTCTCGAACAGAACACAATATATGCGAGGGATTGCGATAGCTCAATATACATTTATTTTATAAAATAACTGTGACTTCAAACCACGCGAAAAACTTCAACTTGGACCGCAACCTATCGCGTTGACCGTTGTTTACATCGTACTCGCCAAGGTTCAAGAAGTACAAGTCATTTTTCTTCCAGGACCAACAATCTTGAAGTGGCTGTCAGCCAATCAGCGGCGGTACTGTACTAGCCTAGACACCATTTTGCAAATTATAAATTCAATTGCTTAAAAACGGCTAAGTTTTGGGAAAATTACCTTTGTATTTTCGACATCTCAATAACGGCCAAAGATAATGGCTATCTCAGTTCAAAACCAATACAAAGGTGAAACATTCCCTTTAACTTGTCAACCCATAAACATATGTTTGGAGATAGCCTGACCTGCTCACCCGTTGACCCCTTAAAGACATCGACTCGTCAATTTATTAATGCGTAAACCCATTGATATATTTCGGGAGATAGGTCGGAAGCATGGCTAATGCCGACCACTTCACCGAGACCACAAGGTGCCCGTTGAAGATGTTGTTGCGCATAGGTTGTTTTCTTCGCTGAAATGTCAGAGCTCAGCGAGAACCGTTGACCTCTAGTTTCTTGACGACTCCTGAAAAGTAAGATGTCCTGTTTAGCTGCTCATGTATGTGCGTTCTATACTTTCTTCGCTAAAGTGCCGGTCGGATCAGTATGATATTATGCTGTTTATGTGAATTCGAAAGCGGTGCTCGACTAGTGCTGTTGGTTTAGGGCATCGTAATAATTAAAAAAACATAGTGGTTCCGACGCTCATGCTGGTCGAATATTTGTATAGCACTTTAACCATTGAGGCGCGGTTCTTTGTCCCCCCCCCCCTCCTTGTTCTTTTTTTCAGTGATATCGCAAGAACGCGTAGCGATATAAACTTTTGGTACCTTCATTTGAATACCTATCCCACACGTTCTTTAAATTTGGTGTCGGTTCCATGTCAGGCCAGGTCACAGTGATGTCAGAAGTTGAATTACACCCATAACTGTGTTAGCTGTGTTATTAGATGTGGCGAGATGTTCTGCGGTGTAATGCATGGGCAGGTTATCCACTCTTGCGAGCATGAAGCATCAGCCGGTGCTGGGTGCACAGGCCCGTCTTTGCGCCTGCGAACCAAGAGACTGGGTTATCTGCTACATACCCTGGTCCCCACCTGCCGGCAGTTTAAGTCGCTCCTGCGTGCTGGCCCGTTCACATGTCCCGCTGAATCGCCGCATCTTCCGCCTGATGTTCGCTAGCGCACAGTGGTCTGGTAGTGCTACCAAATTTGGTCAGCTTCAGACGGTGTCTGCACAGTACATACAGCGAGTCAATCAATTTGTGAGTCAGCATTTTAAATATGCGTGTGATTGGCACGTTTTACGTTGGACATGTTTTGTCAGCAATGCTTTGGGATTTCCGAGAAATAAAAGAAGCACAATACAAAACAAGTCGATATGCTTTCGTATGGGGTGGGGTGGTGTGCGAGTATTTTACTAGCATGCAGTGCTCCTCCTGATCGCGAGGAAAGACGTTTAAGTTTCACCTAAACTCTGCATATAAATCAACGCGCTTTTGTTTTCGACTTTACGAAATATTTCGTCGCATTCGCCAAGTGTTCTGCCAGGCTTGGGTCGGACGGAATGGGGCAAAGGATTACGAAGAGTACATCCAGTGTTCGTGAAAGGATTACGAAGAGTACATCCAGTGTTCGTGAAAGGATTACGAAGAGTACATCCAGTGTTCGTGAAAGGATTACGAAGAGTACATCCAGTGTTCGTGAAAGGATTACGAAGAGTACATCCAGTGTTCGTGAAAGGATTACGAAGAGTGCATCCAGTGTTCGTGAAAGGATTACGAAGAGTACATCCAGTGTTCGTGAAAGGATTACGAAGAGTACATCCAGTGTTCGTGAAAGGATTATGAAGAGTACATCCAGTGTTCGTGAAAGGATTACGAAGAGTATATCCAGTGTTCGTGAAAGGATTACGAAGAGTACATCCAGTGTTCGTGAAAGGATTACGAAGAGTACATCCAGTGTTAGTGAAAGGATTACGAAGAGTACATCCAGTGTTCGTGAAAGGATTACGAAGAGTACATCCAGTGTTCGTGAAAGGATTACGAAGAGTACATCCAGTGTTCGTGAAAGGATTACGAAGAGTACATCCAGTGTTCGTGAAAAGATTACGAAGAGTACATCCAGTGTTCGTGAAAGGATTACGAAGAGTACATCCAGTGTTCGTGAAAGGACTACGAAGAGTACATCAGTGTTCGTGAAAGGATTACGAAGAGTACATCCAGTGTTCGTGAAAGAATTACGAAGAGTGCATCCAGTGTTCGTGAAAGGATTACGAAGAGTGCATCCAGTGTTCGTGAAAGGATTACGAAGAGTACATCCAGTGTTCGTGAAAGGATTACGAAGAGTACATCCAGTGTTCGTGAAAGGTTACCTTGAACACAATACCGTAGAAAATATGTGCAATAACCATGTTGCCTGTTGATGCTACAGCCAACAGCCCACAACAATACGCCGCTCTGGAAGGCGTGGTTCACCTGAAATGACAGACGGTGGACCCTCTTCACCGTCCACGTGATACAGGAATTGACGCCAATTAGGTAAACAAACACATGTGTTGTACATTGTGCGTGCTGATGCACCAGCCTACCAAATTGCAGCGCTCTGAATATCGTGGTTCCGCTGCAATGCCGGAGTGGTGCACCAAATGGGGACAGAGTGGTGCACCAAACGGCGACAGAGTGGTGCACCAAACGGTGCCGGAGTGGTGCACCAAACGGTGACAGAGTGGTGAACCAAACGGTGCCGGAGTGGTGCACCAAACGGCGACAGAGTGGTGCACCAAACGGTGACAGAGTGGTGAACCAAATGGGGACAGAGTGGTGAACCAAATGGGGACAGAGTGGTGAACCAAATGGGGACAGAGTGGTGCACCAAACGGTGACAGAGTGGTGAACCAAATGGGGACAGAGTGGTGAACCAAATGGGGACAGAGTGGTGAACCAAATGGGGACAGAGTGGTGCACCCAATGGGGACAGAGTGGTGCACCCAATGGGGACAGAGTGGTGCACCCAATGGGGACAGAGTGGTGCACCAAATGGGGACAGAGTGGTGAACCAAATGGGGACAGAGTGGTGTACTAAATGGGGACAGAGTGGTGAACCAAATGGGGACAGAGTGGTGCACCAAACGGTGACAGAGTGATGCACCAAACGGTGACAGAGTGGTGAACCAAATGGGGACAGAGTGGTGCACCAAACGGTGACAGAGTGATGCACCAAACGGTGACAGAGTGGTGAACCAAATGGGGACAGGGTGGTGCACCAAATGGGGACAGAGTGGTGCACCAAACGGTGACAGAGTCGTGCACCAAACGGTGACAGAGTGGTGTACCAAACGGTGCCGGAGTGGTGCACCAAACGGTGCACCCGGTTCAGGCCTCGACCTCAATTTGGCAGGCCAGGTAGGCCTCGACCAGGCAGGCCTCGACCTCAATTCGGTCAGAACGCCTTCAGCGTTCATGGTGCGTGCTGATACACCAGTAGAGCAAATAGCAGCGATGTGAAAGGCACGCAGGGCACTGGCGCAGAGGGGGTGGGGTGGGGGGGGGGGGGCACCGAGGCCATGGCCTCCCCCAAACGCTTAAGTCGTAAGGCCAAACTATGTTTTGGCCTTCCCCAAACCGGCCAGCACAAGTACCAATCTAGGTAAAACAAACAAAAAACGATTATTTTGCGCTGAGCCGGGGGTGTCATCCCTATAGTGGGCCATAGGCAAAGAAATTGCTACCAAATGCTGCCAATGAGACGTCATTGGCATGGTAAAATCTGTTTAGTTCTGAAACGCCCCCTTCTAACTCAGCTCCTATGGAGGGTAGGCGGAATAAACAAAAAACACTGTTCGATAGCTCGTCAAAAATAATTTCGAAACTATTGGTAATTTTTTTGGCTCAGGTCAATAATGAGGTCACCAGAGGTCATCAAATGTCAGATTTTCAAGTTTAGAGACTTCGCTCCAGAAACTCCCAAATATATCGGGAACTATGATAGCTAGGAGCAAACAAATACAAAGCTACCGAAGTCTATTTAACAATTGAATCGCCATTGGTGTCCTCAAATTTAAGCTCAGAGGCCATTCTTATTTTTGACAAATCGAGCCGTGGCTCGAATTTTTATTAATAGAATGGCCTCAGGACTGGAAATTTGCTATGTTTGGGCAGTGTGTAAAATACCTGCATATTATTTGGCTTTGCTGCTGCATTTCCGAGGCGCTGTTACGACGCTAAACATCTCCAGCGCCGGGTCCTGAGGCCATTCTCTTCTTTTTTAATCGAGCCACAGCTCGATTTTTTCTTATAAGAATGGCCTCAGGTCAATAGTTTAGGCTCCAGAGGTCACCAAAGGCCAAAAGGCTATTTTGGGTCAAACTGTTCTTCGCAAATAACTTTTTGTATAATAAAGATAAGGTTAATTATTTTGACACCATCATGTTTGTCTGGCCAAGGCGCTTCGAATCATATGCATGCATACCAGGTAAGGTCAACTTATACATTTGAACTCAGTTCAAGGTCAAGTGGTGATTCACGTAGGCCATGTTGCATATTTCAAGACGTGTCTTGACGAGGCAAACATATTGTTGCCAGTTTCACTTTTCTATCTTCATTCTGTCAAGAGTTATTGACACAAAAGTGTTGGTGACTTCAGATGACCTCTGCCTGTAGCCTGTAGGGGGTCACTGAACACAAGTTGTTCCTGGTGCATCAAGAATGACCTTATGATAACATTGTCCAGGAAGAATTGTACTGATATCATGCGTGTCTTCGGAAAAGGAAGCATTTTAATATTTCCCCATTGACTTATAATGGGGAGGTCACGAAATTTACCTGACCTTTGGTAATATGTAATATGTAAAAAAAAGTCCGAGATATACGACTTGTAGGTACTTATGCCTTATGAAATTCTGTAAGTTTGAAACCGATCGGCCAAGAACTGTGGCGTGTGGTACGACCACACACGTCTTTGCAGGTGGGGTCGCATGACCTTTGCCTGGTGACCTGACCTGATATGACCCGAGGTTCAAAATTTCACACAATGTGGATAATTGATGCCCAAACACCTGTGCCGAAAAAGGCGGGGTTTCATTCATAATCATCTCGGACCGGTACATTTTATCAGCATCAACACTGGTGCCATTTTTGCGGACACAGATGTCGTCTCTTCTCTGAAAGATATGCCGCACCGTACGCCCCTGATATGAGATATCTTCCGGTTAGAACCATCGAGCGAAGCCCTCCACGAGCGTACACGATTGCACGTTGAGTGTTGCAGGAGGGTTGTGCGAAAATTCAGTGAACGCTACCGACCAGAACTAATAGTCCAGGGAAAATAGGTCTGGACTGCGAGAGGGCCACGTTCGATCGGTCAGACGGCTGATGGCATGTCCGTCAAATGTATCCATCGACGACAGCCGCACTGCAGCTGTCTATGAACTGGGGGCCTATGACACCATCTTGCCGTATCAAGAGACGGTCTCTTCTGACCTTTTGACATATAGGTACCTGAGCTCAGAGACCCTCTTGGAGAAGCTTCAGATCCACAACCATAGCCGTACCCAAGGTGGGGGAGGGGGGCAAACGGAACAATTGCCCCTCCCTCCCCTGATGGTCGGTACGTGCCCCCTTGGCCGTATGTGCCCCTTTGGAAATAGGGCCCGAAGGGCCCCATTTCGAAAGAGATTAATTATTTTTGTTGATTTTTTAAAGAAAACAAATGTTGAAAATATGCCCCTCTAAAAATATAGTGGGCCAAATCCAGTGAGTTTTTTTGGTGGGGTACCTTTTGCCTCCCTGATAACAAAATTGCTCCCTCCTGGAGTGAATCCTGGGCACGCCACTGTCCACAACAAATGGTACACAGATGTAACACTCTGGTGGCGCTGACTGGTATTGAGATTGCGGCCAAAATACAGAGTTATCAAATTTCAAAATTGGCGCTTAAATTTAAGCACAGATGCGTCTTTTGTGTTTCTTCTGACCACGATCCAATGAAACCGTGGCACAACTGACACAATACATATGCAACATTAGAACATCTTAAGAAGCAAATGACAGCGCCCCTCACAAAATGCATCTAAGTCTTCCTTCTAAATATTAAAGGGAATAGGTCACCTTGAAAGTTGTCTTCAAATTTGGCTATACGGGGTATTTCGTACTGAAAAACACGAATATGGCATTTGTTTGGACGATAGATGGATATCCGTCGAAGAGTTTCAAGTTTCGTGCCCCGATCGGGACACGAAACAGCCGAACAGAGCCTTCTAAAAGGACCCCTTTTAGAAGAAGCTGTTTCGTGCCCCGATCTACTACCACGACACTAGTCCTGTGTCGAAATTACTTAGCGTAGCCAGGTAATTCTTCACCACAACCCGTTTTTCGATCTGCTCTACAAATATGCTATCTCAGTTCAGCACCCCATGTTAAAGGTGAACTATTCCCTTTAACAAAATATGTGTTATAGGTATAGGTACTCAGCTCACTCCAATCATGTCTGCCCCTGCCTTGGGGTCTCTGACAGCTCCCTGCACTTTGACGCGTCATGACCCAAGGCCGATTCATGAGGGGGCATAGGGCCATGCCCCCCGAAACAACTTACATAAATCGGCTGAAAATAACCACATCGGATTTTAAAGAACATCTAAGCAACTACTACTAAGGCAAGATTGTTTAAAATCATTTTGTAATGTACTATGGAGCAAAATCCGATGAGTCACGGAAGCGTGCAAGGGCAATTGTCGAAAATGCCTACATCCAAAACCAACGTGTTTTGTTTTCGATCGATAGTATACCGGACTATTACGATATAATAAACTCTGAACTGAGTCGACACAAAATTGGTTCAGGAGTCTTTTAACCCGGCATTGGCTGGGGTCTCAGCCGAACGCCATTGGCTGGGGGGGGGGGGGGGGATTTTGACCCCGTCCCCTGGTTATCTTCCGAACCAATAACCGTAGCGAGACGCACAAGGCAGCAATTGAACGCTCTCAATGAGTCACATTCACAGCATACACGACATTTTCCAAATAAGGTCACATGTCAGGTCACGGTCAGGTCAAAGGTAAACATTGAGATATTTGAGTTTTGGGGCCATACTTTCCATCCAAAGCCTTAGATTGCGACTATTATCGCACAAAGTGCTCTCAAAGGTATAATACATATCCCGCATAAGCAAAAATGAAATCGTAAGCAAAGATCAAGGTCAAGGTCAGGTCACAAAAAGTCACAGGTCTACGAAATCCATGTGACACATGTTATATGGGTTAATTTACACGTATAATTCGATAGTAGCAGTCATTTTCACAACTTGACACCATATAAGGTCTAGGTCAGGTCACATAAGGTCAAAATTTGAAATTGATAAATATAAGTAGTAAAGGCATGTGTCTAGACCAGTTTGTCTCATAAATACAGTGCTGGCATTTATTTGTTTGTATCTTGTGACTAAAAGCCAAAAAATGCAATTTCAAAATATGACGTCGTGAGTTACTCATACTTAGGGATCCATAAGTTAGCCAAAAATAAAGATAATGCTTTTAAATTTGGTTTGGGTATTGTCCACATGTGGTTCTTCAAGATGTCGTCCGATTTTTTTAAAAAATGTTTGCAAATGTTGATTTCGAGGGCATTTAAAAAAATCTTTTTTTTTATTTGGGTCAAAAACCAATATTTTCCAACATCCGATATTGCCGCTTTGTAGCTCTTACCATTTGCTATCTTGTAGCGTTTTTAGATTGCATTTTGCTTCCAATATGCATTTGAAAGGCCTACTAAAGTTTAGCTGATTTGTGTGTCAAACTCGTTTGTAGTGACTTAACTAAATTCGCTATATTTCGGAAAAACGACAAAATTTCTTCATCTTTTTTGGCACAGAAGATGCATAATTGATGTAGGAGAAGGTAACGGAAGTTTCACGCCGATAGCGCTATTCGTTTTTGAGCTTTTGCAAACATTCGTCAGGGGGGGGGCGGAAACGCCCCCCCCCCTCCCCAGCCAATGACGGGTTAAGACTAGCATCGAAACACTGCCTCCGGAACATCAGTAATGAAGAGTTTTGGGGACAGTGAGGAGACTTCGCAATCTATGCCACAACCCTACCATGCCACATATTTTTCATCATAATTAAATGTTTCAGGTCACTTGTTTTTGTAATGCCTTGCTTCCCGTGAAGAATAAAACGCTTTTTAGGGAATTATTAGATCAGCCACGACAAATTTGGGGATGGGGGCCCAACGGTCCGGACGCTGGAAAAGGGAGGACAAGCACTCCCTCTCCCCCTCTGTTCCCGGCTCTATGAAAGGAGCCATAGCCCCCCCCCCCCAAAGAAAAACGTCTGAAATCGGAATAAAATGGACACATTGTTTTCAATTGAAAAGGCATTCCAAGGAATTTGAACCCTATTTGGATCGAAATATGTCAAGCGCTTATGTTAATCCGAGATTTTGGGGATTTAGCCTCTAAACCACCTATTAGTCGTTA
This sequence comes from Chirona hameri, assembly GCA_036785665.1. NCBI lineage: Eukaryota > Metazoa > Arthropoda > Thecostraca > Balanomorpha > Balanidae > Chirona > Chirona hameri. Next base: position 15,697 of record JAXIVJ010007641.1, read on the forward strand.
TGAATTCGTCCTTGAACAATGACGCGTCAAGCAGACAAAGATGGTAAGACAATAATTGCCCCACCACCTTTGTTTTGACCCCACCAACGTTGTATTTGACACACAACTTGCTCAATTTGAAGGCATTTTAACATTAAAGAAGAGATTTTCCAGCTAGGAACCCAACAAGTTGAAAATTGTTATTCTCCAGCTCTGAATCTCACAACTTGCCCAACAAACTTCTTTGGAAACGCTTCTGTCATGACCGTTACCAAAATAAAGTTTTTTTTCTCGCAGGGGGCGTAGCCGCACAATTTTGAGTGTGTGCCAGCCAGGTGTTAGGGGGTATCCAGGTGTTTGCCCCCACTCCCATATAACTGATGTTAAAATCATGTTAATCTGGGGGGGGGGGGGATAAAGCGATCCTGCCGGTCTGCAACCGCTCCATTGGGGGATCCAGGGGAAGGGGCATCATGGGCAAATTCCCCCCTCCTCCACACAAATCTGGAGGGGGGGGGGGGGATTCAATACAAGTATGCCCCCCCCCCCCCTGCGCGTTCCCTGCACTGAACGTGAAAAACAATGATGTTAGGAGAAAACTTCATGAAAACGGAAGCTTTTTTCTCGAGTGAGTGAATTTGAAGTTTGTATGTATTCATTTCTTTCAATGATAGACAAAACAGCGCACCGGATGCAATTCAAGCAGCCCCGGTGACACTTAATCCGCGCCCCGCTGGGGGGGGGGGGGGGATCTGCCCCCCCCCCCCCTCCCCGCTCCCGGAGTTTCTAAATAACTTGAAAACAATGATAGATATGAACGTGAAACTTTAAGTGCTTTATACTACTTCAATTATTCGTCTTTTCACCAAATTTCAATGATATTGATAGAGTATTGTGGGAGGTAATGGCGTTTTAGTGAAGTCGTGTCATGCCATTTTTGGTGGAAAAACGATAAATGTTTGAAAGAATCGTAGAAAATAGAGTTTTGAAGAAAATTCCAAATACGAAACATCAAAAGAAAGGAAATGACATTCTCTTCAAAATAACTATCTCGGATTTCCGACATTTGAGGTTTGTGACCATAAAAAATAAAACTATTTTTCGAAAAAATGTCCACAAAATCAATTTTTGTGAATTTGAGAAGTGAATTTCTTAAGTTCGAATGTCAAAATAAGGAGACCGGACCAACTCTACGGAGAAAAAATGGGAGTACTTTTTTGCCACAAAAAGATGCCCCCCTCCCCCAACGGAGAGAGGCTGGTGGATCTGCCAGTGAACCGCCCCCCCCCCCCCCCCCCTCTCCCCGGTGGCGACGCCCCTTGCTTTTTTGCATAAAGTTTCTTATACAGAACCTCGCTAACAAAGGCAAAAATTAAGGTAAACATGAGTTGAAGTATGATGTTTGCAGAATTTTGCAAAACAAACTCACACTTTCGATATCTTATATGAAAAATACGTTTTTTTTACGGAACGTTAAGATCAGCCACGCCAAAGTTTGGGGGGGGGGGGCGCCCCCCCCCCCCCCGTTCCGAAGTTGGGGGACAAGCGCCCCCTCTGACCCCCCCTGTTCCCGGGCCCATGTGTGTAGGCTCCGAGTCTTATTCTTAATGCAGTCGCGCAATTCTTGTCAACCGGCAGAGAATCGAAAGCCTTACGTGCCGCACACTCTGCGTGATAATTCTTGCCTATTTTCAAATAAATTCCAAGCTGATGACAGCATATAAACAGGCTGTTTGTAGCGGTGAAGTATTAACCGTTGTGATCTGCATATATTTACAAACCTACTAAAATTGTCACGAGCAGCGCCCCCCCCCCCCCCCCCTCCTGACTGCCTCACCTACGTTGACCCCTGGCGTCGCCACTGTAATTGCCCTAGAAACGTCAACATTTCAGCTTTGTGACCTCGACATGGTATTAACTAAAAGTCCCATCTTTACGGCCATTACTACCGCGGCTTGCCATGACCATGAGGTCATGAGATGCACCTGTTTGCGCCAAAGCCAACACTGCAATGTAGGCAGGCACGCCGACTCTGGCACCGCACTCAACCTGTCCTCTTCGCTGAGACGATCGCCAGCTGGCCGCATTAATTTATACCCAGTGCAGCGCACTTCCTAATACAATTTATGCCAATCGAAGGTGCCGCCAAAATCCACCCAGATCGTGACCTTCTCTCGCTCTCGGAGAGGGGAGGGGAGGGGAGACTGGGGAAGGGTTCTGCTGCGTAGCGAAGCTGCCCTGCCGTAGAGCGGCGCCCTACCCCCACTTTACAGCTCTGTTTGTTTACCAGGCGATGCTGAGCCTGAGAGGGGAGGGGAGGGGAGGGGAGGGGAGGGGAGGGTAGGGGAGGGGAGGGGAGGGGAGGGGAGGGGAGGGGAGGGGAGGGGAGGGGAGGGGAGACTGGGGAAGGGTTCTGCTGCGTAGCGAAGCTGCCCTGCCGTAGAGCGGCGCCCTACCCCCACTTTACAGCTCTGTTTGTTTACCAGGCGATGCTGAGCCTGAGAGGGGAGGGGAGGGGAGGGGAGGGGAGGGGAGGGGAGGGGAGGGGAGGGGAGGGGAGGGGAGGGGAGGGGAGGGGAGGGGAGGGGAGGGGAGGGAGGGGAGGGGAGGGGAGGGAGACTGGGGAAGGGTTCTGCTGCGTAGCGAAGCTGCCCTGCCGTAGAGCGGCGCCCTACCCCCACTTTACAGCTCTGTTTGTTTACCAGGCGATGCTGAGCCTGAGAGGAGAGGGGAGGGGAGGGGAGGGGAGGGGAGGGGAGACTGGGGAAGGGTTCTGCTGCGTAGCGAAGCTGCCCTGCCGTAGAGCGGCGCCCTACCCACACTTTACAGCTCTGTTTGTTTACCAGGCGATGCTGAGCCTGAGAGGGGAGGGGAGGGGAGGGGAGGGGAGACTGGGGAAGGGTTATGCTGCGTAGCGAAGCTGCCCTGCCGTAGAGCGGCGCCCTACCCCCACTTTACAGCTCTGTTTGTTTACCAGGCGATGCTGAGCCTGAGAGGGGAGGGGAGGGGAGGGGAGGGGAGGGGAGGGGAGGGGAGGGGAGGGGAGGGGAGGGGAGGGGAGGGGAGGGGAGGGGAAGGGGGGGGGGGGGGGGGGGAGGAGGAGGAGGAAGGGGGGGAGGTCCGCGGAGTTCACGAAGCGGCGCCAGAAACCTGGTGACGGGGATGAAATGCGGTGATCAGTTCTGCGCCGCAAAGCACTGTCACGCACATGTAACGGCAAAGGTCAGAACAAGGTCCTGGTCCTGTCTAGGATGGCCTGCGGCTGGTGGCAGCGTTTGCGTTCAAGGCCAACTGACGTCAAAGAGCGGGCGGACCGTGTCTTTGTATGCTAAGTACGTAACATTTTTGCTTTCAATTTAGTCCAGTAACCAGGAATGTTGGTTTCGGATTGTAAGGTTTAAGGCCTGCGCAAAAGGTCTGCCTGAAGCGGGACCTGATCTCAGAAATCCAGCCGATTAAAAGAGTTGGACTGAATTTAATGAAACAAATATTAGTCATCAGATATACCGTCACTGATATGTGACGGCAGAAGCCAGGTCAAGGTCAGGTCATCAAATGCTCATATATTTATATAAGCCGTACCTTAAAATCTGTATTTTAGGGCACCGTTCCGGAGACCCACTCCCCGCACCCTGTGGTGTAAACACCAAACACATTTTCATCCTGTGCTCAGGCCAGCATGTGTCCCGCAGAGTACCATATGAACGTAGCTCGAACGAATCCCCACCACCTGCTGGCAGACACCAACAGGGCTAGGGGGACGGTCTGCGTGCCAATCAAAACACGACCGGCGCCTGCAGGGCGGCCGATGGGCCCGGAGCCGAGCACCAGCGCCGGTCTGAGAGCGCCGCTGACTGCAGCTCCTAGCTCTGGCGAACAGATCCTCCGCCGACGCGTGTACGGTGTCCTGCTGAGCGACCTGTGGTCATAGTCTGCTCTGGGAGCAGCATGTATGTCAATCGCTTGCGAGGAATGTGTGCCAAAGACGATAGCCAAAGACGATAATATGCTCATGAAAATTAGTAAAATGAACAAGAATTGTTCATTGTAGTGCTTAAACATGATCAAATTATTGTCCAAGTTTGGTTAGAATTAAAAGAAATTCGATTGTTTATCCTCAATTGACCCTTACTTCGGCTCTTCGTATACTCTTAAAAACAAGACGCTAAAAGCTTGTTGCCAAAGCTTTTGATCTCATCTAAAAATGGAGGGCACCCTAGCGATTGCATTTTCATCAGATTTCGATTTTTTTTCTCTCTCGTTTGGTCATCACTATCATAGTTTCTGGGAAGTGCTATATTATTTCGTGGTCTCTGGGTCAGACTCGATAAGGTGCGAAATTTGTTTGACCTCTAATACCTCAATATTGACCTAAGTCAAAAAATAATGACAGAAGTAATACCATTTGTCTGTAACATCGTCTCTAACGCGTTTTCCCCGTCTTCCTATCCCTTTCAGTTTTCGAGTTAGAGCGAGGCCATTTGCTGCCGCCCCAGGTTGAAGTTGTCTCAGGGAGACAGGGGCCCATCCGGGCGCAGAGCTAGGAGAGACATTAACCCCGTTTCCATGATACTAGGTAATCCGGATTTCCCCTCGTGGTAACTTCTGTAATTTTGTCACCACACAAGGGAAATAAACATTGACCGTCAGATATGAACGGGCTAATATTTATATCTGACTATTTTGATTCTGACCAATTTTGATTTCCCTTGTATGGTGACAAAATTACAGAAGTTACCACGAGGGGAAACCTGGATTACATAGTGTCATGTAAACGGGGCTATTGGTGTCCATCTCTTATCCATCTCTTATACCTACATCCTGACCAGATGGAGAACAGCAAAGGCCATGCAGTCCACCGACAGTCAACACCAACAGCGATCAAGCAACACCGACAGCCAACACCGACAGCCAACACCGACAGCCAACACCGACAGCCAACACCGACAGCCAACACCGACAGCTATCAAACAACACAGACAGCCAACACCGACAGCCAACACTGACAGCCAACACCGACAGCCAACACCGACAGCGATCAAACAACACCGTCAGCCAACACCGACAGCGATCAAACAACACCGACAGCCAACACCGTCAGCCAACACCGACAGCCAACACCGACAGCGATCAAACAACACCGTCAGCCAACACCGACAGCGGTCAAACAACACCGTCAGCCAACACCGACAGCGATCAAACAACACCGACAGCCAACACCGACAGCCAACACCGACAGCCAACACCGACAGCCAACACCGACAGCCAACACCGACAGTGATCAAACAACACCGACAGCCAACACCGACAGCCAACACCGTCAGCGATCAAACAACACCGACAGCCAACACCGACAGCCAACACCGACAGCGATCAAACAACACCGACAGCCAACACCGACAGCCAACACCGACAGTGATCAAACAACACCGACAGCCAATACCGACAGCCAACACCGACAGCCAACACCGACAGCAAACACCGACAGCCAACACCGACAGCGATCAAACAACACCGACAGCCAACACCGACAGAGATCAAACAACACCGACAGCCAACACCGACAGCCAACACCGACAGCCAATACCGACAGCCAACACCGACAGCCAACACCGACAGCCAACACCGACAGTCAACACCGACAGCCAACACCGACAGCCAACACCGACAGCGATCAAACAACACCGACAGCCAACACCGACAGCGATCAAACAACACCGACAGCCAACACCGACAGCCAACACCGACAGCCAACACCGACAGCCAACACCGACAGCCAACACCGACAGCGATCAAACAACACCGACAGCCAACACCGTCAGCCAACACCGACAGCGATCAAACAACACCGACAGCCAACACCGACAGCGATCAAACAACACCGTCAGCCAACACCGACAGCGATCAAACAACACCGTCAGCCAACACCGACAGCGATCAAACAACACCGACAGCCAACACCGTCAGCGATCAAACAACACCGACAGCCAACACCGTCAGCCAACACCGACAGTGATCAAACAACACCGACAGCCAATACCGACAGCCAACACCGACAGCCAACACCGACAGCGATCAAACAACACCGACAGCCAACACCGAGAGCCAACACCGACAGTGATCAAACAACACCGACAGCCAATACCAACAGCCAACACCGACAGCCAACACCGACAGCCAACACCTACAGCGATCAAACAACACCGACAGCCAACACCGACAGCGATCAAACAACACCGACAGCCAACACCGACAGCCAACACCGACAGCCAACACCGACAGCCAACACCGACAGCGATCAAGCAACACCGACAGCCAACACCGACAGCCAACACCGACAGCGATCAAACAACACCGACAGCCAACACCGACATCCAACACCGACAGCCAACACCGACAGCCAACACCGACATCCAACACCGACAGCGATCAAGCAACACCGACAGCCAACACCGACAGCGATCAAACAACACCGACAGCCAACACCGACAGCCAACACCGACAGCCAACACCGACAGCCAACACCGACAGCCAACACCGACAGCCAACACCAACAGCGATCAAACAACACCGACAGCCAACACCGACAGCCAACACCAACAGCCAACACCGACAGCGATCAAACAACACCGACAGCCAACACCGACAGCCAACACCGACAGCGATCAAACAACATCGACAGCCAACACCGACAGCCAACACCGACAACCAACACCGACAGCGATCAAACAACACCGACAGCGATCAAACAACACCGTCAGCCAACACCGACAGCGATCAAACAACACCGACAGCCAACAGCGACAGCGATCAAACAACACCGTCAGCCAACACCGACAGCGAACACCGACAACCAACACCGACAGCCAACGCCGACAGCCAACACCGACAGCCAACACCGACAGCGATCAAACAACACCGTCAGCCAACACCGACAGCGAACACCGACAACCAACACCGACAGCCAACACCGACAGCCAACACCGACAGCCAACACCGACAGCGATCAAACAACACCGACAGCCAACACCGACAGCCAACACCGACAGCGATCAAACAACACCGACAACCAACACCGACAGCGATCAAACAACACCGACAGCCAACACCGACAGCGATCAAACAACACGTACAGCCAACACCGACAGCCAACACCAACAGCCAACACCGACAGCCAACACCGACAGCCAACACCGACAGCGATCAAACAACACGTACAGCCAACACCGACAGCCAACACCGACAGCCAACACCGACAGCCAACACCGACAGCCAACACCGACAGCCAACACCGACAACCAACACCGACAACCAACACCTACAGCGATCAAACAGCACCGACAGCCAACACCGACAGCCATCAAACAACACCGACAGCCAACACCGACAGCGATCAAACAACACCGACAGCCAACACCGACAGCGATCAAACAACACCGACAGCCAACACCGACAGCCAACACCGACAGCCAACACCGACAACCAACACCTACAGCGATCAAACAACACCGTCAGCCAACACCGACAGCGATCAAACAACACCGACAGCCAACACCGACAGCCAACACTGACAATCAACACCGACAGCGATCAAACAACACCGACAGCGATCAAACAACACCGACAGCGATCAAACAACACCGTCAGCCAACACCGACAGCCAACACCGACAGCGATCAAACAACACCGACAGCCAACACCGACAGCGATCAAACAACACCGACAGCCAACACCGACAGCGATCAAACAACACCGACAGCCAACACCGACAGCGATCAAACAACACCGACAGCCAACACCGACAGCCAACACCGACAGCCAACACCGACAGCGATCAAACAGCACCGACAGCCAACACCGACAGCCACCACCAACAGCCAACACCAACAGCCAACACCGACAGCCAACACCAACAGCCAACACCGGCAGCCAACACCGACAGCCAACACCGACAGCCAACACCAACAGCCAACACCGACCGCCAACACCGACAGCCAACACCAACAGCCAACACCGACAGCCAACACTGACAGCCAACACCGACAGCCAACACCAACAGCCAACACCGACAGCCAACACCGACAGCGATCAAACAACACCGACAGCCAACACCGACAGCGATCAAACAACACCCACAGCCAACACCGACAGCCAACACCGACAGCCAACACCGTCAGCCAACACCGACAGCGATCAAACAACACCGACAGCCAACACCGACAGCGATCAAACAACACCGACAGCCAACACCGACAGCCAACACCTACAGCCAACACCGACAGTCTGCACCGACAGCCAACACCGACAGCCAACACCGACAGCCAGCACCGACAGCGATCAAACAACACCGACAGCCAACACCGACAACCAACACTGACAGCCAACACCGACAGCCAACACCGACAGCCAAAACCGACAGCCAACACCGACAGCCAACACCGACAGCCAACACTGACAGCCAACACCGACAGCCAACACCGACAGCCAACATCGACAGCCAACACCGACAGCGATCAAACAACACCGACAGCCAACACCGACAGCCAACACCAACAGCCAACACCGACAGCCAACACCGACAGCCAAAACCGACAGCGATCAAACAACACCGACAGCCAACACCGACAGCGATCAAACAACACCGACAGCCAACACCGACAGCGATCAAACAACACCGACAGCCAACACTGACAGCCAGCACCAACAGCCAACACCGACAGCCAACATCGACAGCCAACACCGACAGCCAACATCGACAGCCAACACTGACAGCCAACACCAACAGCCAACACCGACAGCCAACATCGACAGCCAACACCGACAGCGATCAAACAACACCGACAGCCAACACCGACAGCGATGAAACAACACCGACAGCCAACACCGACAGCGATCAAACAACACCGTCAGCCAACACCGACAGCCAACACCGACAGCCAACACCGACAGCCAACACCGACAGCGATCAAACAACACCGACAGCGAACACCGACAGCGATCAAACAACACCGACAGCCAACACCGACAGCGATCAAACAACACCGACAGCGATCAAACAACACCGACAGCCAACACCGACAGCGATCAAACAACACCGACAGCCAACACCGACAGCGATCAAACAACACCGACAGCCAACACCGAGAGCGATCAAACAACACCGACAGCCAACACTGACAGCCAACACCGACAGTAATCAAACAACACCGACAGCCAACACCGACAGCGATCAAACAACACCGTCAGCCAACACCGACAGCCAACACCGATAGCGATCAAACAACACCGACAGCGATCAAACAACACCGAAAGCCAACACCGATAGCGATCAAACAACACCGACAGCGATCAAACAGCACCGACAGCCAACACCGACAGCGATCAAACAACACCGTCAGCCAACACCGAGAGCGATCAAACAACACCGACAGCCAACACTGACAGCCAACACCGACAGTGATCAAACAACACCGACAGCCAACACCGACAGCGATCAAACAACACCGACAGCCAACACCGACAGCGATCAAACAACACCGTCAGCCAACACTGACAGCCAACACCGACAGCCAACATCGACAGCCAACACCGACAGCCAACACCGACAGCCAACACCGACAGCCAACACCGACAGTCAACATCGACAACCAACACCGACAGCGATCAAATCACGCTGGTAGTGCAAAGATACAATCATTAGCAGATTGCTGTGGGAATTCGACAGAGGAATGGGTAGGTGATGTCGCACGCCGTGCGCATGGCGTCGTCGGCGTCCAGGCAGACACAGTATCCACTCCTGTTATCCAGCTCGCCTTAATTCCAGGCGACAGACCAGTCGGTGCCGTCGATCGATTGGAAGGAGCCCTCGGAGGCCAGGTCCGATATGCCGACGAAGATGTACGGGCCGGTGCCGAAGTTCTGGTAGAGGATGCGCCAGGTGCCCATGTTGATGAAGGGCGAGAGACGGGCTCCCGGGAAGGGAGCGATACGCAAATAAATCCGCGTTACTTGGATACTGCTCATTGTGCTATTAAACCCATTAACATAATGTACCGGCTTCTGTTGAAAACGAAGCAAACCAGCATACAAAACGTAATTTATGCAAGGTAAAGCAGGCCAGCTGTTTCTGCGTTGTCTGACCGTCCCGTCCTGCGTCAGGGGTTCGGGAACGATTTTAAAGTGTGTGTGTGTGGGGGGGGGGGGGGGGGGCGAAGAAAACAAACTTGGGGGACAGTTTTCTCACTTCTCATCTTGGTGCAACTTTTCGTTCTCACATTTTTTTCATTGAAGATTAACCCGCGCCGTGCTGGTACTCGGCGTCACCTGCGCCGTGCAGGGGGGGGGGGGGGGCGTTTCGACGCCCCCCTCCCCCACGAACTCAGCTCCTATGCGACGTAGACAAAAACCCAAGCACCGTTGGAAAGCTCATCACAAATTACTTTGATACTATTTCAAAACAATTTGATTCAGGTCAATATTGAGGTCACCAGAGGTCATCAAAGGTCAGATTTTCTAGTTGTAGGACATCGCTCCAGAAACCTCCAAATATCTCGGGGTAGGAAGAAACGGAAAAACAATCGAAAGCTCTTAACATACTCAATCACAAAGGTGTCATCAAATTTTAGCTCAGATCAATAGTTTAAGCTCCAAAGGTCATCAAAGGTCAAAAGGGTTATTTTTGGCAAAACGTTGTTCGCAAATAACTTTTACCTAATCAAGATAAGGTAATTATGTTAACGTCATCGTGTTCGTCTAGTTAAGGCGCTTCGAATCACATTCATGTTGACCAGTTTAGGTCAACTTAGAAATTTGATCTCAGGTAAAGGTCAAGTGGCGACCCAAGTAGGTCATGTTGCATATTGGGAGACGTGTCTCGACGAGACAAACACATTTATACCGGTTTCACTTCTTTACATTCATTTTATTGATAGTTATCGACATACAAAGTGTTGGTGACCTCAGCTGACCTCGGCTGACCCTCTAGGGTCTCACTGAACAAAAATTGCACCTGGATCATCAATAATAGCTTATGACAACATGTTCCAGAAGGAATTGGACTGATATCATGCGTATCCTCGGAATAGGAAGCATTTGAATATTTCCCCATTGACTTATAGTGGAGAGGTCACGAAATTGACCCGACCTTAGGTCACCGATATACAAAATCTTAGATATTCGAATTGTAGGAACCTCTGACCTTATGCAAAATTAAGGTTAATTGCTGCCCGAACAGTTTTGAAAGAAAAAAAACGGCGGCTGAAACGGCGGCACTGTGCGCCGTGCGCAGTTTTTCTCTCGCTATCCTCAAACAATCTTAGGGGGGGGGGGGCGTCTAAACGCCCCGCCTCAGGCACGGCGCGGGTTAACATAACAAATATGAAAAAGTGTGGGGTCATGCCACCCCCGTTTCCTACTATGAACTGTATTCCTTTGTGAACCCGCCTGTCCTCTGATACAATATTCGTACCTGACGCCTGACGTTTTTTTTCTTGATGAAGCCCACCAGTGTGGGCTGCACCGACCGCTGCATCAACGTATCACGGTAACCTACGACATTTACGATAACTCTTGCTTGCAATTGCCGCCACGTCGGCAGAGACAGCGAGGACAGCAGAGGGCCGCACGCCAGTTTGACCACATCCGTAACGTTGACGTGGGATAAACTTATAAACAAAATGCAGCAGATGTTTATTGCCGTCAGTGCGTCATTTTAACGACGATGCGCAAAGCAGACAACTGCTACCAAATGTAGGAAGGAAAATAAAGGTATACGATACTGCTATACAGGCAGAGCTATATAATGCGTATGACATGCTATAAAAGAAAACCATACAAAAAAAATGAAAGTTACATAAGGATGCTTTCATATTCTATATAACTTTGTATGAAGAAAATGTAAATAGCTAATTTTTAGGGAAACTTCTGCCTCGCCAAAGTTGGGAGGGGCGCCACCCTCCCCCCGGGCCGGATGTTGGGGGGGGGGGGGGTCAAGCGCCTCCACTGCCCCCCTTCCCGGGCCCCTGTCCTGCGTTGTCTGGCCTCAAATAGGGGGTAAATACCCCAACTTAGGGTAATGTTGCCTTTGGGCGGAGCGCCGCAGGGATAATGGCGATTGAGCAGCTGAGTGAGGAATTCTAACTGATGCGTTTGACGCGGCGCACAATTCACATAATATATTCCAGCTTCTGTTTCACCGTCAACACATTAACGATACAAAAACATTAAAACCGATTTATGCTAAATGATACTGATTAATGTGAAATGATGTGTCAGCTTTGTGTTACGGTTTCCGTGTTGTTTTACGCTGGGAACACTAAGAGCAATCGCATCCATGTGACCATGCCTACTTATCTAGATGGCACTATCCCTAGATGGCACTAGTATCAAACGCCTGAAGTTATGCTGTACCGCATAGCTTGAAGCTGATAACTGCGGTCTGCGCAACGGGGTAGGGGTAACGACGAGTCATTCTCGTCATCAAAAGAAGGCAGCCATGCCCTTCCCACTGGTAACCACTATTTTAAGGCCTTGCTGCATGAGATACCGAATTATTTGAGCGTGAATATAAGGTAAATTATGCACATAAACATCTGAATAGGGTACCTCCTTTTCGAGGGGTTATCAACCTACTTCTGAGTCATACCCCCAGAAACAAACTACCAACGGGTTAACGGGCACACGACTCAGCAGGTTGACGGGTTGGCGGATAAATGGTTGAACGGATCAACGAGCTAGCGGGTCAAGTAAGCCCCTAAAATGTAACTGTGTAAACAAGTCGGCCGATGAAATAGTGGTATTAGGGCTTTACGACTATGAGATTGTCGTCATTTAGTCGGGGTCTCTCACGCCGACCCAAACGAGGAAACGAATGACCTCGCCAGTAGCCAGACTCGAACCCGGAACCCATGGATTCCGAGCCCAACGCTCTACCAACCGAGCCACCCTGAGACCTTGGCGTATGACAGGATCAACCATTCTCCACTCTCTTAGTTCAGCGGAGAAACAAGGCGTCACGTATCCTTTCAAATTATATATTTGTCACCTGTCCGTGGACGCCCTGTCGCATAGCACAGCGGAACTGGCGGCGGTCGCACGCGCGACCGACTGTGACCGCTGCCGGCGCCCTGCACAGACACAGAGCAAGAGAGATGGACTGAAGGGACGAGCCGGGGCGTCCGGCCCCGACCGGCGGCGCAAAGCGCCCTATCAGGTCACAGGGGGCGCCCCGACCCACCGGCCGGAGCCGTCCGGCCCGGCGGCGACAGATCAGATAGATACAGAGTGAACGGGACAGAAACGGAACGTCGCACACGGACAAGACGCGATACATAGCACATGGCACGGAGCGAGTACGCGCACGCCTCCGCGCGGCCTCCGACGGACGCGGAGGGCGGCCGGCCGGATCGCGCTGCCGACGGCCCACGTGCGCGTTCCGGGCGGCAGACAGACGACAAGCAATGATTTCCGGGTCGGGGAGGCGCGACTCGGCTACACGCTACAGTAGATCAGGTATAATAACCTGCGGACGCGGTCGGTCGCCACATCGGCCGCCAACTCGGGTGGGTTCGGTCGACTGGTCCACAGCATGCCACAGCAATCCTCGGCGCCACTCGGGTGCGGCGCGGACAGACTGGTCCACTGGGTGTCAGTGCCGCGGCAGCGCAGCCTGATCGCCGCCGGCACCGTCATCGGCGCAAGGCTCTCCGGAGAGTCAGTCCTCCCAATCACACGGACGCGGCCGCGCGCGGCTCTGGCGGCGCGGCTCCACCGATTAACACACGTCTGCGCTGCATTGCAGCGCTGCCCGTCTCACAGTAGTCCGGCGGTGCGGCCCCGGCCCCGGCGGCGCCGGCAGACTGGCACACGGACGCCGGCTGGACGTGGCGGCACCGACCGGCGCAAACGCTTTAATTTAACAGCCTCTACCTAACACCGAGTAACGTGTGTGGACCGCCGGCCGCGGCCTCACTGGGCGCGTGTCCTGAGGTGCTGACAGCGCCCCTAGCGACGGCGGGCGGAACTCGGTCTCTCGGACATCACGGCGGCGGCTGGCCGGCGGCGGCCTACTTGCGTTTGGTGGGGTTCTTGGGCGGTGTGACAGGTCGACTGTTGCCCATGCCCGTGTACTGGTACTTGGGCTTCTTCTCTGATGGCTTCAGAATCTGCCGGCGAAAGGGTAGGGGTGGGGGTCAGACCACGGCACGGAGGGAGCTTACGGGAGAGCAGGTATCGTAGCGTCTCAGAGCGAACACAAGCCGCATGGAGACACGAGAACACAATGGTGGCTGGCCGGAGCAACGCTCTCGCGGAAGGCCATGAGATGAGAGTACCAGAGGTGGATTAACACACAGCTAGACACTGGCAGGCGAACAGCCGGGACACAACGACATATGAGATGAGTACCAGAGGTGGATTAACACACAGCTAGACACTGGCAGGCGAACAGCCGGGACACAACGACAGATCATTAGTCATGGTGGACACAACGACATATCAAGACAATGGCGCCAAACAGCATACAACCAGTAAAACGCCTTTTTGGGCGATGACCGAGCGGGCGCGCTCTGGTAAAGCTAAAACAGGTTTGAAATACGAAACGGTAAGGGAGCACATGTGGTAGTAACACATAGTCCTTTTAGTCCTGTTAGTCCTGTTAGTCCTTTTAGTCCTGTTAGTCCTGTTAGTCCTGTTAGACCTCCATAAAACTGCCAGGCCTCAATGCATGCCAACATACAAATTAAGTTGTATTAAATTGTTCATGATCTCCTTTCTCGAATCCGCCGAAAGGGAGTACGTCCTGAGCGCTGCATGCTTCATTACCGAGCGGGCGCGAAGCGCCCGTGAGGTTTCTCGTCAACTTACTAAACAAATTTGCATTTGACCTGAGGCCTGTTCGGCATCTAAGCATATTATTAGCTTAGGTGACGTCACATCTTCGGTGACGTCAAGGCACTTTGTATGACGTCAAGGCACTTTGTATGACGTCATAGATGGGCAAAATATTATTGGGAAAATTGCAATAAAGAATTGCCCTATACAAACTCGCAGCAGCTATTCTTTTTGTTTTGTTTATTGTAGCTGTCTTGTAATCCCGTTGTGACTCCTGAAATACGTGCTTTTGAATTGTGTATAATGTATGTATATAGGTAGTAGTGTGATTGGAATGGAAGGTGAGCAAACAGTGATTCCCCAGTTCTTTGATTTAATCAATAATGCTTTCATGGAAGACCAAGCAAGTAGCGATGATGAAGTTGTCATGAATCACGTCAACCAAGACCGTGATCAACAGCCGATGAGGTGAGTTGTCAAAGAGTGAGTTTTGGGCAGATTACTGCTTCATCTTCTCAAAATTCACCAGTTTTCGCGATGTGTCTGGTTATTTTGTCGCCGGCGCCAATATCGCCGATTTTTCCTCGGGCACATCCATAAATGTTTGGCTTAGCAATTCTAAGGCGCATGATGGGCGATGACGTCATAGTTTCTGACGTCATTCGCCAGTTAGCCTCCGCCCAGGCTCAGTGCGCCTTACTGCGCATGCGCAGTCGAGGAATCTTAGATGCCGAACAGGCCTCCGGCCCGACCCGGCCATACAGACGCTTTTCGGAAGATTGGGTTTTCACCATTGGATAGGTCCAGCAAATCATTTTTTTTTTTGGTATGGTGCGTTCTGATAGAGGTGGTACCACAGCGCGTGGCAGTTGGCACACGCGTACGTCGAAATGAACACAAAATCTTGCAAAAATGATTCTTGATAAAAAAATGGCTGTATTATTATAAGCATTAATTTATACGCTGAAGCATGCAGCGCTCAGGACGTACTCCCTTTTGGTGGATTTGAGAAAGGAGATCATGAACAATTTAATACCAGTAAAACGCCTTTTTTGGGCCAAGACCGAGCGAGCGCGCTCTGGTAAAGCTAACATAGGTGTGAAAATGAAACGGTAAGGGAGCACACATGGTAGTAACACAGTCATTTTAGTCCTCCAGAAAAATTGTCAGGCCTCAATGCATGACAACATAAAAATTAAGTTTTATTAAATTTGTCATTATCTCCTTTCTCAAATCCGCCAAAAGGGAGTACGTCCTGAGCGCTGCATGCTTCAGCGTATAAATTAATGCTTAGAATGATACAGCCATTGTTGATCAAGAATCATTTTTGCAAGTTTTTTTGTTCATTTCGACGTTCGCGTGTGCCAACTGCCACGCGCTGTGGTACCACCTCTATCAAAACGCACCATACCAAAAACTAAATTTATTTGATGGACCTATCCAATGGTGAAACCCCAATCTCAATCGGAGCAGTGGTTGCAAAGTTATTAGCTTCCGAAAAGCGTCTGTATGGCCGGGTCGGGCCGGGTCAAATGTATTTGTCTAGTAAGTTGACGAGAAACCTCACGGGCGCTTCGCGCCCGCTCGGTAATCAAGCAATTATATTGTAACGACACAATGGGAAAGACGTCATATCTTACCAAACATACATTTTGCAGAAGGACAAAGACAATACAAAAGAAAGAAAAATATCGGCGCAATCACTGAGTCCATGGATACGACTGGAAACGAGAATAAAGCAAATGCACAAACAAATGGCCTTTATGGCTCATCTTTCCTCGCTGAGGAAAAAGCTCAATGATGTAACCACATCAGCCTAAAAACTGCTCCTGCTAACAGAGACAAACACCCGCACCATATAACGCTACCACCGAACACGTTTCGTTGCCAGCAACTGTCCACCGATAACACCGTGATCCGCAGTCTTATCTAAGAGCACCACTCGACCGAATGGCGTCTGGTCGACTCCGAACCTCACACGCCCTCCACAGGATGGTCCACTGTCCGGCCCACTGTCCGGCCCACTGGCTGGCAACCAATCCAATGACGATAGCAGCGCCCTGTCAGTCCTGACCAAATGACAATATGTGAGTCATATCACTCCAAATCGTGCTGATTTGCAATCTCTGGGACCGAATGCGATTAGAAACGCCTAGCATCAGAGACGCAAACAACATATGTAGGCACTTGCTCCCCTGCAGATTGTCGGCATTCACAAACCAACAATATACTATCCTCACCAGGGCCCCAGAAGTCACCACACCGAGATGACTCCCATTCTCGAGACAGAAAAGAATGGATCTCTACCACCCAGAAGGAGCACATGAGAGTCCCGGTGCTCACCTGGAAGGAGCACATGAGAGTCCCGGTTCGCACCTGGAAGGAGCACATGAGAGTCCCGGTGCTCACCTGGAAGGAGCACCTGAGCGTCTCGGTTCTCACCTGGAAGGAGCACATGAGAGTCCCGGTGCTCACCTGGAAGGAGCACATGAGAGTCCCGGTGCTCACCTGGAAGGAGCACATGAGAGTCCCGGTGCTCACCTGGAAGGAGCACATGAGTCTCGGTGCTCACCTGGAAGGAGCACATGAGAGTCCCGGTGCTCACCTGGAAGGATCACATGAGAGTATCGGTGCTCACCTGGAAGGAGCACATGAGAGTCCCGGTGCTCACCTGGAAGGAGCACATGAGAGTATCGGTGCTCACCTGGAAGGAGCACATGAGTCTCGGTGCTCACCTGGAAGGAGCACATGAGAGTCTCGGTGCTCACCTGGAAGGAGCACATGAGAGTCCCGGTTCTCACCTGGAAGGAGCACAGAGAGTCTCGGTTCTCACCTGGAAGGAGCACATGAGCGTCTCGGTTCTCACCTGGAAGGAGCACATGAGAGTCCCGGTTCTCACCTGGAAGGAGCACATGAGAGTCTCGGTGCTCACCTGGAAGGAGCACATGAGAGTCCCGGTTCTCACCTGGAAGGAGCACAGAGAGTCTCGGTTCTCACCTGGAAGGAGCATATGAGCGTCTCGGTTCTCACCTGGAAGGAGCATATGAGCGTCCCGGTTCTCACCTGGAAGGAGCACATGAGAGTCCCGGTTCTCACCTGGAAGGAGCACATGAGCGTCCCGATCCTCACCTGGAAGGAGCACATGAGAGTCCCGGTTCTCACCTGGAAGGAGCACCTGAGAGTCCCGGTTCTCACCTGGAAGGAGCACATGAGTCTCGGTTCTCACCTGGAAGGAGCACATGAGCGTCTCGGTTCTCACCTGGAAGGAGCACATGAGTCCCGGTTCTCACCCAGAAGGAGCACATGAGCGTCTCGGTTCTCACCTGGAAGGAACACATGAGCGTCCCGGTTCTCACCTGGAAGGAGCACATGAGAGTCTCGATTCTCACCTGGAAGGAGCACATGAGTCTCGATTCTCACCTGGAAGGAGTACATGAGTCTCGGTTCTCACCTGGAAGGAGCACATGAGCGTCCCGGTTCTCACCTGGAAGGAGCACATGAGAGTCCCGGTTCTCACCTGGAAGGAGCACATGAGTCTCGATTCTCACCTGGAAGGAGCACATGAGTCTCGATTCTCACCTGGAAGGAGCACATGAGTGTCTCGTCGACCGACATCATGCCGCCGGCGTTGTCGAACTCGCCGCAGTAGTTTGGCGCGGAGAACAGTGTGACCAGCTGCCGCTTGGCGAAGAACTCGTAGCCGTCCTCCACCACCTGACGGAGAGTGAGAGAGACGTTAGACTGGACTGGCCCGCGAGGCAGCGGAACCGACAGGGGAACAGCCGCGGACAGACCGGCCAGGGTGATCAGAGCGGGGTTGGTCACGCAAACATTAGTCAAGTCAGGCAGGAGGCCAGCACAGCATTAGCAGTGCCTAAGAGGACATCAACCAGCATCAATAGAATAGGAATCACAATACATCCTTACTGATTAAAGGGAGTGTGCCTACTAGTGATAGTCATTTTCCACAAATTTCCTGACCGATTCCAAACCGATACCGAATGCGAGGCATTTCGGTTGACCGAATACCGACCAATTTAGGTTGAAGCCAAAAATTTCAAAAAATTGAACGATTTTCAAAAGATTGTACTTATTTATGTAGATAACACTGGTAAAGATAGCTTTGTTTAACATATGTAGATAACACTGGTAAAGATAGCTTTGTTTAACATAATAAAACACCCACGTACAGTTTCCAAAAAGACAGTATAATTGTGAAAAAAGAACCAAATAATTTACAAAGCAAAGTAGTGGATGCTGCAAGCAAGACCGAAAGCGCATTGAAAACAGGATAAAAAAATGTAACCTCAATCATTTCATATTAAGTTGCAGCATAATGCATAAATGAATCCTACATAGGAAGAAATCAATTTTGTCTGGCCAAAGTTGGAGGGGCATACTGGTTACTGGTGTGGGCTTGCTACTTAAGATGGTATACAATACTTATTTAAGGACCTCACTTCCTTCCTCTTGTGAGCAATATCTTCAATCTTGATATCATGATGTGTTCTATTTAATATTTACACTAATTTATTGAATTTGGAGCAAATTTGCTGGATATAATGTGTAAAAGTGTGACAAAAAGGTGAATTGGTTAAGATTAAGCTGACCGAAAAGTGTCCAAAAATGCATAAGCCTGACCGACCGATTATCAAATCGGTCACATTTGTTCGGTTACCAAAATATCGGTAACAGATTGACACTAGTGCCGACTCACATCGCTTATTTGGGGTTATTGACACTACTTTATAGAACATAATTTTCTGAATTGAATCATACCTTTCATTTCTCCAGATTCACACTAGTTGCTGAGATATTCCAAAGACCCCAGGAACTTATTCTGCCCCTGTAGCTCAGTGGGAGAGCGCTGGGCTTCTGACCTTTCCCGGTAGTGGCAGCTCGGGTTCGAGTCGCTTCGGCGCTCGCTATTTGCTCCTGACTGGAATGACCTGTGGCCGGTGGCAGCGGTCGCACTAAAGGTCAGGTGACGTCAGAGGGAGGGGCGGACCGTGTCCAGGTATGTCGGGCACGTAAATCTTTTGCTTCTAAATTCTGCCGGCCAACAGGAATTGCCTGATCGGTTGGTAAGGGTCAGGGCCTGCACAACAAGCTCTGCTTAGTGCGGCTCCTGACCTCGGAAATCACTCTATTAAAAAGGTTCGGACTAAATTTATATTTTAAAAAAAATGGCTGATAGCAAAAAGTTATCGGGTAGACCCCAGAGGGCTTCCGCTACTAGAAGTACTACAACTATCGATTAAACTGGTAACATATCATTAGCGCCGGCCAATAGCATTTCGATAAAACAGCTCATGCGCGCTGATAGCAGCAGCCGAACAGTACCGTCTATACCCCTACTCGCAAAACTTGATCATTTTTCCACGAAGATATCCATTTAGAGCTACGAAACTCGCACATAATACACAGTGGCAAGAACGTGCTGTGCAAAACTTGTCCCTATCTTGCATGATGTGACCGTAATTGTATTGTCTTATGTGCGCCGTTTTACATAACATTCCCTTTGATTATAGTGGCAATCGTTTTACCGATATCGAAACAAAAAATAAGCGAAAAGAATATATGTGAAAATTCAACTAAAAGGGCTCCAGATGTGAATTGTATGGGTGATGTGTGTATCATTGATGTTATTTAAATTTCATAATTAAATACAATTATTCCCTAATTCAAAGTTGGAAGTTCATGATCGGTGTTTTCCCTCCACTAACGAAACAGGACATATCTGGCGCTTTAGTATCAATCTGTTCAACGTTGAATACGGGTGTATATCAACAAATCGCATATACGTCGCCGTATATGCGATTCGCCGTCCGGGGCCAAGCTAAACTGCCGACTTCAATGCACTTTTTTCAAATGCGTGTTGATTGTTCATAAAAGTTTGGCACATATTCGCAAAAGATAGAGTGCAGGAAAGATATTGCATACCTTCATGATAAATAACAATGCGTAGGGAGGTAATTTACTGAATTCGTTTCCCGAGTACTTGCTGAGTACCGAGCGTTATAAGCGTGGCTCGCTTATAAAGTTTAACTTGAAATATCTTTCGGTAGGAATGTTTATATGCAAAATGTGATCAATTTACAATATATTTTGGTCTCGTCTATCGATTTCAAGTAATAACTCCATTTTTTTTTTGTGGAAAAGGTGAATATTTCCCTTTAAGTGTATCTTGAGACGCAGTGAAATGCTGGATAAATTGTAATTTGATAGTGGACGATGTCACCACAAAATCACCAATCACAACGTCTGACACGATCTCTGCCACGACTTTGGTGCGAGCAGTGCCCTCACTTCTCGACAAGTTCCAAAATATAGTTATGTAAGTAACCGATACCGATAACCATTTCTATCCCATCAGAATCCTCCTGCTCACGGAGTCGCTTCTCATTCCTCAGCGGACCACGTGGCTATCCCCGGACCCCTCCAATTCGCTGGCACCCAGACTCCGTCTCTGCCGCCCCGGACCCCACCCAGACTCCGTCTCTGCCGCCCCGGACCCCACCCAGACTCCGTCTCTGCCGCCCCGGACCCCACCCGGACTCCGTCTCTGCCGTCCCGGACCCCACCCAGACTCCATCTCTGCCGCCCCGGACCCCACCCAGACTCCGTCTCTGCCGCCCCGGACCCCACCCAGACTCCGTCTCTGCCGCCCCGGACCCCACCCAGACTCCGTCTCTGCCGTCCCGGACCCCACCCAGACTCCGTCTCTGCCGCCCCGGACCCCACCCAGACTCCGTCTCTGCCGCCCCGGACCCACCCAGACTCCGTCTCTGCCGCCCCGGACCCCACCCAGACTCCGTCTCTGCCGTCCCGGACCCCACCCAGACTCCGTCTCTGCCGCCCCGGACCCCACCCAGACTCCGTCTCTGCCGCCCCGGACCCCACCCAGACTCCGTCTCTGCCGCCCCGGACCCCACCCAGACTCCGTCTCTGCCGCCCCGGACCCCACCCAGACTCCGTCTCTGCCGCCCCGGACCCCACCCAGACTCCGTCTCTGCCGCCCCGGACCCCACCCAGACTCCGTCTCTGCCGCCCCGGACCCCACCCAGACTCCGTCTCTGCCGCCCCGGACCCCACCCACTCCGTCTCTGCCGCCCCGGACCCCACCCAGACTCCGTCTCTGCCGCCCCGGACCCCACCCAGACTCCGTCTCTGCCGCCCCAGACCCCACCCAGACTCCGTCTCTGCCGTCCCGGACCCCACCCAGACTCCGTCTCTGCCGCCCCGGACCCCACCCAGACTCCGTCTCTGCCGCCCCGGACCCCACCCAGACTCCGTCTCTGCCACCCCGGACCCCACCCAGACTCCGTCTCTGCCGCCCCGGACCCCACCCAGACTCCGTCTCTGCCGCCCCGGACCCCACCCAGACTCCGTCTCTGCCGCCCCGGACCCCACCCAGACTCCGTCTCTGCCGCACCGGACCCCATCCAGACTCCGTCTCTGCCACCCCGGACCCCACCCAGACTCCGTCTCTGCCGCCCCGGACCCCACCCAGACTCCATCTCTGCCGCCCCGGACCCCACCCAGACTCCATCTCTGCCGCCCCGGACCCCACCCAGACTCCGTCTCTGCCGTCCCGGACCCCATCCAGACTCCGTCTCTGCCGCCCCGGACCCCACCCAGACTCCGTCTCTGCCGCCCCGGACCCCACCCAGACTCCGTCTCTGCCGCCCCGGACCCCACCCAGACTCCGTCTCTGCCGCCGCCCGGGCCGGGTGACCCCACTGACCTGATGGGCGCGGCAGATGAGGTCCAGGTCGTGCCGGTTCAGGAACTTTGAGACCACATCGGCGCCGAACGTGAACGACACCCCCCTGTCGTTTTCGCCCCAGCCCTGCACGTCCTTGTCAGGGTCGGACCACAGCAGGTCACAGAGAAGGCCTGTGGGAACACAGAGAGCATCGGAGACAACAGGCATAAAAACGGCCAATGTCGGTCCGTTCCGTCTACGACGAACCAACATGAATGCACGTCAAGAACATGAGTCGGAAAGTGGCCATGTCTCTGTGGATCCCGTATCGCGATGACCGGCTAAGCGGAAGTCGGAAGACTCCGTTCTGTCGTCCTATGGCCACCCTCTGTCGCTGAGTCAGCAGACTCCACCCTGTGTCGACTGTCGACCTGCACTAGCTACGTCTCCGATCCGAGCCGACACCTGGCTGTCATGTCCACCCTGTGTCGACTGTCGACCTGCACTAGCTACATTTCCGATCCGAGTGGGCCTCGTCCTGCACTGTTCTGCACTGTCACCCAACACCAGCCAGCACACCGACCCATGTCAGCGACCCGCGCCGAAAGGCAGAGTACGAACCTGTGTCTGGCACGTCTGTGGGCCGCATGATGCGTCGGATCTGCTCCATGTTGTGAAGGTCGGGCGACAGGCCGCCGTGGCAGCAGAAGATCTTCTCGTCGATGATAGCCGCGATCGGCAGACAGTTGAAGCAGTCGGTGAACGTCTTCCACAGCTTGATGTTGAAGCGCCGCTTGCCTGGGAACGCGTCAGCGTGCGTCATGATGGGACAAGGCCCATTGCCAAACGCTTACCACTTAAGTGGCCGCTAAGAAGTTGATCAGACGTATCAGTAGGTTATCGTCAGTCTATATCAGCATCAGTGGCTGCCTGATTTAATGTATGCATTATATTTGAAGTGCATTGTCATTGGCGCAATGATGTCATCAAAAATCCTTTTACAAGTGGTACCTATTGGATCGAACTGCGACAAAGATGGCGAAATCGCCTTACGCCCACCTTGATCCGTACTCGAGTCTCTAGTAAGTCTGTCAATCTGCTGATATGCTACCGCTCCTATCATGCCACACATCAGCGGCGTTACTGGGGCTTCGCGACTACGCGCCTGTCGGTACTTATAGTCGGGGTCTCTCGCCGACCAGAGCGGGGCAACAGAATCACCAAACCAGTAGCCATACTCGCGAGCCACCCGGACCCCATGCTACACAAATCCTACACCCCTGCTGTATCGTCGCCTCCCACGTCACCCACGCCGCATGGCTGTCCCGTCACCCCATAGCATCACCATCCCCACCTCCAGACGCTAAGCATCACCATCCCCGCCCCCAGACGCTAAGCATCACCATCCCCACCTCCAGCCGCTAAGCATCACCATCCCCACCCCAGACGCTAAGCATCACCATCCCCACCTCCAGACGCTAAGCATCACCATCCACACCCCAGACGCTAAGCATCACCATCACCGCCCCCAGACGCTAAGCATCACCATCCCCACCTCCAGACGCTAAGCATCACCATCCCCACCTCCAGACGCTAAGCATCACCATCCCCACCTCCAGACGCTAAGCATCACCATCCCCACCTCCAGACGCTAAGCATCACCATCCCCACCTCCAGACGCTAAGCAGACGCTCCTGACGCTCCCCACCACTCACACTCATCATAGAAGCCGTAGATGCGGTTGATGCTGGCACACTCGTGGTTTCCGCGCAGCAGGAAGAAGTTCTCGGGGTATTTTATCTTGTAGGCGAGCAGCAGGCAGATGGTCTCGAGGGACTGCTTGCCTCGGTCCACGTAGTCGCCCAGGAACAGGTAGTTGGCCTCCGGGGGGAAGCCGCCGTACTCGAACAGCCGCAGCAGGTCTGTGTACTGGCCGTGGATGTCACCTGCAGGGGACAGAGGGTCGTCCAGTCACCTGAACATACACATATGCGAAGCACGCTCCATTCCTTTTCCGGAAGAACTCTAACACGTATCAAATGGTGAGTGTATGAGCCAGCAAATTATCTATTTCACCGAGCAAATAATATTGAACACCGAGTATGGCTGTCTCCCAGGTAAGACACCGTGAATCACAATGCATAGACCAGACATTGCAAGCTGAATACAAATCGCATGCAATGCAAACGCAAAACACTGAATGACATCGCTGACCTGAAGTGACAGGTGAGTGGTGACCATGACCACGGCAAGTCAGTCATCTGGCCCCCACAGGCTCTGTGCCTGAGGCTGGACATTATTAGTAATGCCTAAAATATTGCAAATCATCCAGCTGGTTTCCCCAAGTGAGTAATGAAATATATGCCGACACCTGAGCTATCCTGCCAGCCTCAGTCACCACAGCAGCCCCCCGCAGCTAGTCTGAGCAGCGGCGCACACCGGCCACTGACCGCAGATTTTCAGCGGCGCCTCCAGCTCCAGCAGGATGGGCTGCTGCAGGAAGATCTCGCGCGACTTGAGACAGAGGCTGCGCACCTCCATCTCGGACATTTGCACCGACTTGCCCGGCCGACATCCTCGCACTGACGGGGGAGAGCAGAACACACAGAGGTCAGCAGGTAGGACCAGACCGAAGTGGAGGTAAGTGAGCTACAAGTGCGTAACCACCACTGGGGTCACTGGGGAGCAGTCCCCAGTAACATTTGCGAATTTTAACATTATACCTATGGGCGTTGCATGGAAAGAATCGACTTCAAAGTACCTCCGTCCCCACCTACTTTCGGAAGGTGGTTACGCCCATGGTGAGCTAGTGAATGTTAAATGCATAATGCATATATATTACAAGTTGATATCAGATGTCTTCCTTCATCCAATTTGAATACGGAAGGAAAAATGATCGGTAAGTACTTCAGATGCACATCTCATAATAAACCAAATGAAAAGTTTTCCTTTGTATCAGAGACCATTAGAAACATAAAACCCCAGATAAAGGCTGATTCCAACAGAAATACACCGGAAGCATTAGTTTACTTCCTAGGGAATTTAGGATAAATTGAATTATAATATTGTAGCAAACGACAGTATTTCGCGTAACGTATTTGGTTGAGGGGCCGCGAACGGTATCGCTAAAACTAGAATGCTCCTTGCCCAGTGCCGCGATGAATTCCTAGCGACTTTTTTCCGACGAACTAGCGAATTGTTCCGTCCGTTTAAAGTCGCTAGATTTTGGAGAAATTTCAACAGAGTTAAAAACGGCTACTATTTACCAGTAATGTGCCGTAGTTGGCGATGAACGAGCGAGCGCGAAGGAAATGTATGGGGAATTTCAACTCGATCGGGCAAGTAGTTTCTGAGATACAAAAAAGGGTCCGCACGTGCGCACGTGCAGAGGCACCCACCTTTGACTTGTGGGAAAGTCGGGGCCGAGACCCCTAAACACACACACCAAATTTGAACACAATCGGCTCAGCCGTTCCAGAGATATATAATAGGGGTGCGCACGTGCAAAGCCATCTCACCCCTGACTTGTGGAAAGGCGGCGGTTGAGAAGTCCCTAACCACACACCAAATTTGAACACAATCGGCTCAGCCGTTTCTGAGATACAGAATATGGGTGTGCACGTACGCACGTGCAGAGGCACCCACCCCTGACTTGTGGGGAAACTGGCGGATGAGAGGTCCCTAACCACGCACCAAATTTGAACACAATCGGCTCAGCCGTTCCTGAGATATAGAAAAGGGGTGTGCACGTACGCACGTGCAGAGGCACCCACCCCTGACTTGTGGGGAAACTGGCGGATGAGAGGTCCCTAACCACGCACCAAATTTGAACACAATCGGCTCAGCCGTTCCTGAGATATAGAATAAGGGTGTGCACGTGCGCACGTGCAGTCACCCCACCCTTGAGTTGTGTGAAAGTGGCGGCTGAGGGGTCCCTAACCACACACCAAATTTGCACATAATCTGCCCAGCCGTTGTGGAGTTATTGCGAGAAACACTTTTCAACACCCCTCACGCGGCACGCGGCACGCGGCACGCGCCACGCGCAGTGGTAGTCACCCACATGAGTCGGCACTGGTCTCAAACAGGGTAGGTTAGATGGGGCTGCTCAGCAAATAAATCCGCTTGTCAATCGGACGTGCGGATGCAGAGATATGAGCTTCTCAAAAGCGTCGCCACGGGTCGGGTCGGGTCGGGCCGCTCATAATCAGATTTGTCCCATACACCACGGAAGGACGAGCGAGCGCTTCGCGCTCGCTCGTAACCAGGTGTGGGAAATCACGTGACTGCATTTCGGCCTGGGATGTTTACAAGGTTTTCTTCTTTTAATTTATCACACAACGGCTACTACAAATTTGTATGGTGGCGGAATTAAGCATATTTTCATTATTTGCATGCTGGGATTCCAAATTTGTTCCATTTCACGCTAAGAAGAATAAGATCAGCTATCTATTGAGTCCAAAAATATATATATATTATGCCTGTTATATATTATTTTTGCAGCTTTCTGTATGGGAAGCTGGAAGCCTCAACTCTAGCTGTGACAACACTGGCACAAGTAAACAATCTGATTATTTCAAGAATGCAATATTTTATTTTGCATATGACATGCTGTTTTATAAATCTTCTTCATTTTATCTAAATACAATCAGTTATGGCTTGTAATATATTTTCTATGACTAAAATGGTCATTTTTTAAATAATCTATTTAATTTCAGTTACGGGCATGCATTGTGCATGCATAGGTGTGGTACTTGCCTTGAGATGTTCTTCTTTAGTTTAGATCCCCTACTTAGGTGCCCATTTTGATCACATGACTAAATGAGCAACCTTATCTATGAGCCTAGACTATTTACCACCTCCCTGAATTCTACTCAAATCTCCCGTTTTTTATGAACCATCCTGTTTTATATTGAACCCGCAATTATTTGACTGGAATCTTTCCTTTTTTCTTTGTAGCATTTATTCTGTCTTAAGGCTCCCTGTTTTCTATTCATTTGTCACTTTTGTATTCTCATTTATCACTACTTTGTTCAAATCTGACACTACACAACACTTTTCTTGGCAATTCAGTAGATATTCTAGTGTGACTTTAGAGCCAACAACTAGAAACTAGTGTGGCTGGTCGATTTTTTTCTATAGAGGCCCCATTCTGGACTATAGAGGACCCGATTTGGCTTGTAGTGGACCGTCTTGGCTAGAAACAACAACAAAATGGGGAGGGCCAACAAAGGTTAAGGGGCCATCGATGTCGCGTGGTGGCCCCATTGAGTGCCCCAGGTCCTGTAAAAGCCCCAGAACCGCAGGAATCTCTCCCAAAGTCCAAAAAGTCTTGTAGGCATTAAATACTGACAATTTACTCACTGGCAGCATAAAAAGTGCAGTGTTTGCGGGGATGCGATGAGTAGAAATAGGGAACATAACGAAAAAGGGAGTCACGAGTAAAAACAGTGATCTTTCAGAAATAAAAAAATAGTGTGCTGGAGAAATATACCATGTTAAAAACAAACTAAAATACTACATATACATGAAACAATGGACTGTTTGAGAACATTCTGAGCTGTCCACTCTAGGAAGCTCTAACCTACCCTGTTTGAGACCAGTGCCGCCTGTTTGAGACCAGTGCCGCCTGTTTGAGACCAGTGCCGCCTGTTTGAGACCAGTGCCGACTCATGTGGGTGACTAGAGTGGACATGCAAAAATAAAGCAAGCTCTTACCCCAATAGCTCTAAAACTGACAACTTTCCCCTCATCCATATTGGCTTTCTGTCTGATAAAGGATAGAATTGAGGCATGAATGTAAAAGCAAAACAAACAAAAATGATAAAACAGTCAAATCAACAAAACTGGTAAAACAATTCAGGCATCCAGATGTTAAGAAACTTATTTTGCATAGATACCTGCAACTTTGCCTCATTGCTCATGACATCAAAACAATTAGAAAGTTCCTATCCTACTCATTGACCTCTCCTGATACCCAAATCTTAAGTCATTGTTTGCTCATGGGCAGGAAGTATACCATGTTACACGGACCATCCGGTTATCCCAGCACTGATGCGGGATGCTGCTTTTGGTTGGTGATATGAACATTCCCCCGCCCTTTTGCAACATCACAAGAACATCCTGCAATAGCAACTTGATACCTTGGGTACTCTTAAATGAATATCTAGGCCACATGTGGGAAAATTTGTGTGCAAATCCCAATTCCCATGTCAGGTCAGGTCACAGTGACATCACAAAGCCCCAGCAGCTTGAAGATGGCTGGGAGGCCCAGCAGCTGCTGCTGGGTTAATAACATGATATTGCTAATTGCTATATTGCAGATATGTATTGCTCTGTCCTACATTGTGGTATACTCATACAGCTAACATACTTGTAGGTATTTCTTGTGTTAGTGAACTTCAGTCATTGTCTGATAGGGGCATGTCCCAGAAATTCCATTTTCACAATATCTATGATACTGTATCATAAATAGGACATCAAAATATTGTATAATTAATAGGATATCAAATTGGAAACAATAGTGGACTTGCCACACCATCTTTGTTCAAACTTTGCATCTCAATATACAATATACACATGCATACATTGATTGGGTTGATAATTTGATACCTCAGCATAAAAATAGTTTGCTT
Source organism: Chirona hameri (assembly GCA_036785665.1). Lineage (NCBI taxonomy): Eukaryota > Metazoa > Arthropoda > Thecostraca > Balanomorpha > Balanidae > Chirona > Chirona hameri. The sequence goes on from JAXIVJ010007641.1 coordinate 44,848, forward strand.
TAAAAGTCACAGAATATTTGAGCCATACTCATAAGCACCCTATTTAGCACAAAGTTCTCACATATCTGAACACTTCCCTGTTGTTATATTATTTAGTAAGTAATGTAAGTTCATCAGTCTTGCACATGCTCATTGCGTGGCAACTGACATGGGAACCACATGTTTGCTGTTGTAGGCGGATGCAATGTTATCATAGCATGGTACACAAAGTTTGCTATCATGTTGCCACATAAACTGAAGTTGCTGAGAAAAATGTGAGCATTGGTAAGGAGCAGACTTGTGCTAGATAGAATCAACAGACTTGCTTTGCTCCCATCATAGTGTCAACTGGCAACCCATGGGGGTCTCATTAAGGGTCCAGGTCCTGTTAATGGTCCAGTTCACTGATGTACCATACTTCAGCTGAGGCCTGAAATGCAAGCTTGGTAGATAAACAGCACATGTTCTGGACTTCAGAACACGCATAATCTGTGTAACTAGACATATTTAACATGGCACTTACTTACAACTAATAATTTTATATCTAGTGCATAATCTATTTATGTCTTAGGGTCCAGGATGATTTGTTTATGAACAAAACTTCCGTCTCAGCTGAAGTATGTGGGGCAGCTAGCCCTGATCCTCATCTGGCCCTGAACAGCTGAGGTTGTGATGGGAGTAAGTCAAGCCTGTGCATTCCACTGAGCACAAGTCTGGTGATCAGATACCATAACTGCAATAACAAGAAGGCACATTCATGTTCTTTAAATGATTATAAGATAACACCTGCTGATACACTAAAAAATATATTTGATGAATAGTTAGCAATATACTGCTGTTGATCACAGCATCCAATACAGGAAGAAGAGGGGATGCATCCACAAATTGACAATTAGAACATTAGGCCTATAGGTGTTGCATGGAAAAATCACCTACAGAATGCGGAATGCTGACTCCCGCAACTTTGTGTAGGTGGCAGTGTCACTGTTAACAATAACCATAGAATAAGACAATTTACAATACAAGTATTATTTAAACCACCCCATAGTACATTCATAGAAATTCAGCATATAAATGATCAGCTGTGATTAGTCATCATTGATACAAAACAGCCTGTGAAAATAGCAAAACCTTACCCAGAGAAACCCCCAAGTCCAGTATGCAAAAAATGGCAGGTTTTGATGAGCTCTCGTCGGGCAGGGTTGGTACCAACACATCAAAATTGAGGCAGCTTTTGGAAATTTTTGGGCAGAAATTGCTGCCTGGGGCAGCAGTAAGATGATTTGGGCAACTCACACAAGTCTGGGCAGGTCAAAGATCGGGGTATACAAAGCGTTATTGCTCAGGAAGATCAAAGCATTGAATGGTTGAATGCCTGCTGAATTAACAAAATGCACCACTTTTGTAGCAAATGCGGCATAGCTGTATTTTTCTTCACTGCCATATTTCCCTACCCATCAAGTATTTCTTTTACAGTGCAAGACAATTTATTAATATCCTATGTTTTACCAAAAATATTTGAATTGCTGACGTTGATAGTACAAAAAACGGTCAAGGAAAATGGAGCAAACTATTTGTTTGGCGGTATCGGCCAAGGCCATTGCCATGTGTTGCCCAGTCAGAACATGTTGTGATTTGCTGGGATTTATTCACTTTATAGGTAAGTTATCATGGGCCAGGGACAGAGCAAATTTACAATAGATAAAACGTGATTCTGCTGACGACCGCCCCCCCCCCGGTCAATAACATTTGGATGAGGAGTGGAAATTTGATCCTGCCTGCCCCAAATATCTTGTTGACGTTCCTGCCACGTTTTGCATACTGGCTCCAGTGAGATAGAATAGATAACATAGGCAATAATGGTTGACACTCTTTTGTAAACAAACCTACAATATGTTTGATTGGTTGCTATGAGAATAAATAAATGCTCATGAGCATCTCTGCATGGCTCTCCTCGTTCTGTAACAGCAATGTTGTCTGTTGCCACTGGTGAACTTCATCCCAGCATTGAATTTGCCTCATGTTAAATGAATGTAATGTCACTTAAGACAGGTGCTCCTTATAAAAATGAAATAAAAAAATGAAAAACAATATTGTATTTCCGGGATCAACAGCTAAAAATATCATTTCGAATCGTTAGACAAAAACGGCGCATGAGGATTGAAGTTTGTTACCAAAATTACCAGACACATAATTGAAATATCATCGATATTAGAGTTAAAATCAGCATGAAAGTGCAAACAAAACAATGAAATATGACATTACCTTCCAGGAGCCGAGAAATTAGGTTGTCAACGTTTAATTCACCGTCGGCCATTTTTGCTGGTGACTCAACCGTATCGTTGACGTTAGGAAATTGCCAGATAGCCGATTACCAGATATCAGAGGTATAGAGAATTCTTTGAATATTCTCAAGTGAAAGTCACCAGAAATGAGAAAGTCTCTATTCCCCTCTAAGCTGCTGCTACTCCGCATATCAAACACGCTGATACGATACGATCATCGTCAATATTTGAGGGTTCCACGGTCTCGTGTGTTTTTGATGAAGCACATAAGAAGTTGCATCGTATTTTATCGATACTTTATTCCGTCAGTACATTTCTGCCATGCTCTTGAAGTCTTGAGACTCCAGCATTTCAGCACCTGGTGTGCAGCATGTGCACACTTGTAGTTGCCTAACCAGTCGCTAGATGACGCACAAGGTACCATGGATGATACTAATCCACCTTCTTACCTATAGCAGTACCTACTGTGAATGGCAGACCGATTGGGACCCTAATTTTCGGCGATAACTTTTGAAGGATCCAACTGGAACTGGCATGAACAAATTTCTCGCAACGGATATTTCAGACCCAAGGCGGGGGGGGGGGGGGGTCGAGGGCGGGACAACAGAGCGAGCACGAGCAGGCGTTAGCATCTATCCGAGCTCTCATTGCGAGTGAATGGAAAGAAAGTACCCTAAATTTTCCTTTGACAATAACCAACCTTTATAATAATAAAAATTGCGCGGGGCCTGAAACATCCATTGCGATACATTTTCGCTCACGCCAGTTGATGCATGTCAAAGTTATCGCCGAAAATTAGAGTCCCAAGCGGTCTGCCGTTCACATTAGGCAGATGACGTCTTCCCTGCCGAGTCCCGACAACCGGCTCTTCATTCCATTATTCCATTGTCACATCCACGTTATGGCCACCTTCATGGCTTGGGCCCTCCACGCACCTTCGCCCTGCGGCAAGGGACGGCCCATAGACGGTCGCCCGGTCGCCATTTCACTTTGTTCCGCTTTGTCCCTTTCCTTCATCCCATGGCTGCGCAATGGCCCGAGCGGGTTGGCCCTACCATTTCAGCCGGTCTGCAATCCGACGATCAATCCGACCCACCGGAAATTCATCCACCGACCGTGTGTGCAGGTCGCATCCACCTCAAGCGAGCAAAATCACCTGAACCAAAGACCAATCCAAGGGGATCGGGGTCATACCTTCTTCCCCCGTCCCAAACAAAATGACTGCAATCAGCCAAGAGTCGACACACTTCCCTTTAATTAAAGGGAAATTATGACATTTTCCCTCAAAAATGGAGTTGGCACAAATCAACCAAGGGCTCCTCCACAGGTTTGAAGTTGGGGGGGGGGGGGGCGTGGATTCATGAGCTCACGAGATATGGGGCTGAGTATATGGGATATAGTGGGAACCGGGCTCTACGCCTGATCGGGCCCCTGATACACGCCTTTGCCAGCACCGGGCCCCTGCCTTGATAGGGCCTGACCAAGACCGGGCCCCTATCAGGAACGAGCCCGTGTTATCAATAATTTCCAAAGACCGGGCCTTCGTCCTGGCCGGGCCCCCACATCACGCCTCTGCCAGCATCGGGCCCCTGCCGCGATCGGGTCCCTACCAGGAACGGGCCCCTATCAGGAAGGGGCATGTATCAAATAATTTGCAAAAAGTGGGTCCTGTTGTGACCGGGCTCTCGTCCTGACAGGGCCCCATATCACGCCTTTGCCAGCACCGGGCCCCTGCCTCGATCGGGCATGACCTAGATTGGGCCCCTACCTGAAACGGGTCCGGATCAAGAATATGCAAGGACCGGGCCCTCGTCCTGACCGGGCCCCATATCACACCTTTGCCAGCACCGGGCCCCTGCCTCGATCAGGCCTGACCAAGACACAGTGGGAACCGGGCCCATACCCTTGCCAGGTATGGGCCAGAATACGGGTCCTTTTGATGCGTGCCCCTCATAAATTTCGGAGGAGGGGGGGGGGGGGGGAGGGGTAGCTGACTCCTTTGACCCCCCCCCCCCGCGTGTGCAACTGCCAACTTGCCTCGGGATACTCCCGCTACTTGCTGTGTCAGTGGTACGCTCCCTCCGCAGTTGCTATGGTACACACTAAGGTCCGGCTTCTTTCTCCTCTAGCGTATGTATGACGCCAAATTAAGAAACAACCACATATGCATTCAAACCGCATTGCTGAGAGCTTCAAATTGATATATTGACGCATTGGCTCACCGTATCCATTGGCTGCGTTTAAGCAAGGAGGGGGCTGGTGGCGCCCCCTCCCATATTCGCGGGATTTTAACATTAGCCCAATGGGGTGGGCCCCCAAACCTATGGCTGCTCCCGCCCTCCCCCCCCCCCACACACTAAAAAAATTGTGGCGACGCCACTGTCTGGTGAGGTGACTTGTTGACTAAGTTAAAGCGTACTTTCTGCTTCTAAAGAAGCTGAGCGATTTATACATGCGCATTACTGCTAAGTTGCAGTGGCATGGCTGTTAATTAACCACAGTCCACACAGGCACGTAGCCAGGATTTCGAACAGCAAAATTCCCAAAAGTCTCACACAATTCTGAAAACGCATCGGATTTGGCTTGCTTATGCACTGATAGCTGATTTAAAGCTAACTTACCTTGTTAAAAGTTGCTCAGATTTTCTTCTATATCAGGAAATGTGTAAATCTTGCGCCGATTTCAGGTGGGGGGGGGGGGGCAATTGCCCATTTTGCCCAACCGTAGATCCGGCACTGGATCTTTGTATTTCGCAAAAGATGCGGGACTCTGGTGAACATTGGGCAAATTTAGCCATTTCTTGTGGATTTATATGCATTTCATGTTTCCCCAATGACTTATAATTGGGAGGCCACAAAATAGACTTCACCTTAGGCTTTGGTCATCGATGTAAAAATCATCCGAAATAGCAGAATTGTAGGTGATTATGACTTGATTAAATCCTGTGAGTATCTAACTGATGAGTCAAACAATGTGGCTGCGGCACGACCTTACATTTTTTGGAGGTGAGATCACTAGACTTGACTTAGTGACGTGACCTGAGCAGACCCGAGGTAAACAAATTAACAGGATTTGGGCAATTGCTAGGCAAGCAGTTGTACCAAAAATGGTGGCGCGAAATGGCGTCGTTTTCCGCTATTTCCCCCAAAAAACTAAGGGGGGAGGGTATCCGCCCGTACTGGCGGATTTAGGGGGCGGACATCAGGGGAAAATGTCCCCCCCCCACACACACACAGGAATCTGAGGGGGAGGGGGCATGCAATACAAGTATCCCCCCCCCTTGCGCGTTCTCTGTACTGAACGTGAAAAACAATGAACTTAGAAAACTTCATGAAACGGAAGTTTTTGTCTTCTCTCAAGTGATTTAATTTGAAGTTTGTATGTATGTATGTATGTATTTACTTCACGGGGCATCCACAAGTTGGCGTGGCTATTAAGCCCCGGGTCGAGTGGGGGAGTAAGACATGCAGTGAAAGAGAGCACACAGTCGCACAGCCTAAATCCTAAAACCACCAACATTCACATATATCACGACAGACACGGGTCACTGAGATCAGTCGTCTTGTGGGTGTCCGTCGTCCGTAGTAGCGGACCCGAGTATCCCTTGCTTCCAATGATAGACAAAACAGCGCACCTGATGCAATTCAAGCAGCCCCGTGACACGCGCACCCGCTGGGGGAGGGAGGGGGGGGGGGGGCAGGGGCGCAGCCAGACCTTCGGCAAGGGAGGGGCACGGCATCCCCAGAGGGCCCCCTCGGGCAAAGCCCCCCCCCCCCCCAAAAAAAAAACGCGAAATGGTATTTCCTCGGATTTAGGCCTCCATATTTTGCAGGGGTCCTAAATTATCGCAAAAAAACGTCTGACAGACCCATGTTGAACAGACCCCATGATTGACTGATAAGTACGTAGTCTGATACAAAATAATGTACGGCAACTGACTCCCTTTGGCACCAAGTGAAGTATTAACACGCGCACCGACGTGGGGTGCGGATATCCGCCCATCAGAGGTTTTCGTAAATATTGGGAAAACGGCGGTGTGTAGCGACACCAAACTTAGCATAGTTCTTTGGGCATCAATTATCCACATTTTGTGTAATTTTGTATCTTGAGTCATCTCAGGTCAGGTCAACAGGTCCTGTTAAGTGAACCCACCCTCAACCAAGTTTTTGAAAGTTAACCCGCGCACTGCAGGGGGGGGGGGGGGGGGGGGTTGATTTCCGCCGCCCCCCCCCCCCCCCTCAGGTTTTTCAAAGATAACGAAACCTTGGGGGCGCTGCGCGCCGCCGGGTTTTGGCACACCTGTTAGGTCATCAATTGCGCACACTTTGAAAAAAAAATAACCTCGGGTCATCTCAGGTCAGGTCACCAGACCAGGTCAAGTGACCCCACCTCCACAAATGTTTGAAGTTGTGCCAAAGCCAGAGTTTTTCACCGATCAGTTTGAAACTTACAGAATGTCATGAAGGCATAAGTACTCACAATTCGTTTATCTTGGAATTTTGATATCGGTGGCTTAAGGTCAGGTCAATTTCGTAACCTCCACATAATAAGTCAATGGGGAAATATACAAATGCTTCCTATTTCAAGGATATGCATGATATTAGTCAAATTACTTCTGGATCATGTTAATATAGGATATTCTTGATGATCCAACTGTAATTTTTGTTCAGTGACCCCTATTGGGTCATTTGAGGTCATGCGAGGTCACCATCATTTTTGTGTCAATAACTCCCGACATAATGAAGATAGAGAAGTAAAACAGACATCAACGTGTTTGTCTCGTCGAGATACGTCTTCCCATATGCAACCTGCCCTATTTGGGTCACCACTTGACCTTGACCTGAGGTCAAATTGTTAAGTTGACTAAACAAGGTCACCATGTATATCATTCGAAGTGCCTTGACAAGCTTAACACAATGGCGTAAACAGTGTTCCGTTATTTGTATTAAGGAAAAATAATAGAAAAAAAAAGATTTAGAAGAAAAAAACGGCATTTTTTTTTCTTTTTGACCTGTGGAGCCTCAAATATTGACTTAAGATGAAATTTGAGGGCACCTCAGCGATTGCAAATTTAACTGTCTAGCGTTTACTTTTTTCCGTTTGTTTCTAACTAGCATCGTTTTCTGAGATATATGGGACTGTCTGGAGCGATGTCCTAAAACAGGAAAGACTGGAAAATTTGACCTTTGATGACCTCTCGTGACCTCAATTTTGACCTGACCTAAAATAACACTGAAATACTTTCGATAGAACATGTATCAAGCTATCAAATGCCTTTTTCTGCTTATCGCTACGTAGCGTAGTTTTCGATATCTCAGGGGGGGCGGAAATCACCCCCCCCCCTGCAGTTCGTGTTCGGCGCAAAGCCCCTGCAGTGCGCGGGTTAAGTGACCCCACTTCCAAGCAAGTTTTTGAAAGTCGTGCCAAAGCCACAGTGATTGACCGAGCGGTTTCAAACTCACAGGACTAAATAAGGTCATACGTACCTACAATTAGTTTAGCTTGTATTTCTAATATCGGTGACCTAAGGTCAGACCCATGGGCGCAGACAGGCCTTCGTCAAGGGGGAGGCACAGCATTCCGAGGGGCCCCCCGATCAAAACCACAACCCCCTAAATAAAATGGCGCGAAATGGTATATCCTCGGATTTGGGCTACTATATTTTGCCGGGCCCCTAATAGTCGCAACAAAAAACGTCGGACAGGCCCATGTCGAACAGAACCTATGCGTAGATTGACTGATAAGTTCTTTTCTGATAAAACAAAATGCGGCAACTGATCTCTGTTGGCACCATGATGTGAAGTATTAACACGCGCACCGACTTGGGGGCGGATATCCGTCCCCTGAGGTTTTCGTAAATATTAAAAAACGTCGACACGCAGCGCCGCCAAACTTGGCGTAACTCTTTGGGGAACACTCACCCAAATTGTGTGCAATTTTTTATCTCGAGTCATCTCAGGTCAGGTCAACAAGTTGCACGTTAAGTGATCCCACCTCCAAGCAAGTTTTGAAAGTTTGTGGTCGTGCCAAAGTGATCGACCGAGCGGTTTGAAACTCACAAGATTCATTTAGGCCATAACCCATAAGTACCTACAATTCGTTTATCTCGAATTTGTAATATCGGTGACCGAAGGTCAATTCGATTTGATAAACTTCCATTAGAAGTAAATGGAGCAAATGAAAACACGTAGAAATCCACAGAAAACGCTTAAATTTGACCAGTTTTCACCAGGTGCCTACACCATTCTTGTGCCAAATGCAAAGACCCAAGTCACATTTTTGTTATGTGACCTCTACGAAGTCAACTCAGGTGACCCTAGAGGTTACGTGTTGTTTATGCAATAACTCTTTGCCAAATGTAATGGAGTTATCAACATTGTGTTTCGCTCGTCGAGACACGTTGATTGATGTAAAATTTGAACTTGATCTGCCTTGACCTGAGCACAGGACAGGTCAATTTTCGAATATGACCTAACTAGGTCATGGCCATCCCATATACCATTCGATGTGTCTCGACAGAGAAACACAATGGTGAACACTGTAAGTATCACTCTATCATGCGTATATCAAAAGTGATTTCCTTAAAAACAATTCCGCTATTGTGAGAATGTTTCACGTTCGATGGCCTTCCCTAAGCTAACTATTGACCCGAGATCAAATCTGATGAAGCCTGAGTGACAACAAATTAAATTATCTTTCGCACTGGCGGATCCAGCCTTTCTCCGCGGGGGGCATCTTTTTGTGGCCAAAAGGTACCCCCATTTTCCCCGCATATTTGGGCCGGTCGCCTTACTTTGGTATTCGAGCTAAGAAATGCACTTTTCAAATTCACAACAAACAAAACAAAACAAAAATCTCCTATTTTTTTCTCTCCTATTTTGGACGATCAAAAACACAAAATTTCGAATATTCGAGATGGCTATTTTGAAGAGAATGTTATTTATTTTCTTTTGACGTTTTTATTTGCAATTTGCTTAAAAACTCTATTTTCTACGATTGTTCAAACATTTATCGTTTTTTTCCGCCAAAAATGGCATGACATGGCGTCATTAAAACGTCATTATTTCCCACAATACTGCATCAATTTAATTGGACTTTAGGTGAGAAGGCGTAGAATTGATGCAGCATAAGGTACTGCAAGTTTGACGTTGACATCTATCATAGTTTTGAAATTATTGAGAAAATCCGGGAGGGGGGCTGATTCTGCCCCCCCCCCCCAGCGGGGTGCGGGTTAAGTGTCACCGGGGCTGCTTGAATTACATCAGGTGCGCTGTTTTGTCTATCATTGAAAGAAAGGGATACATACAAACTTCAAATTCAATCACTCGAGAGAAGAAGAAAAAAACTTCCGTTTTCATGAAGTTTTCTCCTAACATTGTTTTTCACGTTCAGTGCAGGGAACGCGCGGTGGGGCATACTTGTATTGAATGCCCCTCTCAGATTCCTGTGGGGGGGGGGGGGGAAATTGTCGCTGATACCTCCTGGACCCACCAGTGCCAGCAATTATCGCCAAGGAGAGCCTCTGCCAGACAATTACCTAATGGAATTCATTTTCCCATTTTCGAAATTTGTATAAGCTATTGCGAAAGTCGTGTCATGCCGCGAAGCGTCGCGAAATTTTCCGTTTTTTTACTGTGGATAGCTGGATTTTGACTGCTGCAAAGACGATTTTACGATAAATTGGGAACGCGCGCGGGGGGGGGGGGGGGGGGCATACTTCTATTGAATGCCCCCCTCCCATATTCCTGCGGGGGGGGGGGGGGCATTTGCCCCTGATATCCACCCCCCGCCCTGGATCCGCCAGTAATCTTTCGGACGTTTTTTTTTCTCGCGCGTCGCTACCTCTTTTTGTTCTCGAGATATAGACGGGTTTTGGTAAGGACACCCATTTATGGTCTAAATTTTACCTTTGGTGACCTCTGGTGACCTCAATGACCTGACCTAAAATAATTGCTTAGTCTTTCATTGGACCTTGTTTGTTTCGAGCTATCTAACTTGTTTCTGTTTGTCGCTATATGTTGCATGACTTTTGAAATCTTGTAGGGGCGGGTATCCACCCCCCGTCCGTTCGAACCTGGTGCGAACCCCGTTTGTGCGTGGGTTAAGCATTTTAGATGCACGCGCAAGGCACCTTGAAGGTCCCAGCAGCAACACAATCAATAAGAGGCAACACGGAGCGTCTGGCCCTCAACATTTTACGTTGTCCCGATTGCTCACGTTTGTGACATATTACATTGGAAACACATAAATTCGAGGTAATTCACAGTCACTAATGTGTAGACTATGGAGTGTGGAGGAGCTTTACGCGAAACGATCCGTCGTAAGTTTGGAAAGACAACTTCAGAAAATAGCAACGTATAAAACTTCCGTTGAAAATGTTAGCGGGATTTTCACGGGATTTTCAAGTAGCTTGTCTTAGTTTATGGCCACTGGCAGATCCAGCAGGGGAGGGGGGGGGGGGGGGGGGGGAGGGCGGCAAGCTGACATGCCCCAAACCGCCCAAATTCGCCCAAAATTTGAATTTTTCTGATTTAAAAAGACAAATTAACCCGCGCCCCGCTGGGGTATTCGGTCGAACACGCGGGGGGGGGGGAGATTCTGCCCCCTCGTTATATTCCAAACCAATAACCGCAGCGAGACGCGCAAGGCCGTAATCGAAAGCTCTCAATGAGCCGCATCTAACGCTCACCAGATATTTTCAAAATAAGATCACATCTCAGGACACGGCCAGGTCAAAAGTCAAAATTAAGGTATTTTAGTTTTTGGTCCATGCTTTCCATCCAAAGCTTTAGATTGAGACTATTATCGCACAAAGTACTCTCAAAGATATAATGCATCTCCCGCATTAGGACAAAGTGAAAGTGTAAGCAAAGGTCAGGTCAGATCAGGTCACAAAAGGTCACTTTTTGCAAGAGGTCTAAGAAGGATATTTTACACGTAGAATTTGATAGTAGCAGCCATTTTCACAACCTGACACCATATATGGTCAAGGTCAGGTCATATAAGGTCAAAATTTGAAATTGATTCATCTAAATAAAAAAGGCATGTCTCTAGACCAGTTTTGTCTCAGAAAAACAGTGGTGACATTTATGTGTCTGTATCTGGTCAATAAAAGGCAAAAAACGTAACTTAGAAAAATGACGGCATGAGCTACTTATACTTACGGAGCCATAAGCCAATTAAGATATTGCTTTGAAATTCGGTTTGGGTATCGTCCATACCTGGTTCACTCAGATATATTCCGTTTTTCATATCTTCAAGAGGAAAAAAAATGTGAAAAGTTTTCTGAAAAAATGTTATATTTTTATTTTTAGGAGTCAAAAACCCAAACTTTCGCAAATCTGTGATAGTAGCTTTGAAGAGAATGCCATTTCCTTTCTTTTGACATTTTCCATTTGCAATCTGCTTCAAAACTCGATTTTCTACGGCTTGTCAAACATTTATCGTTTTTCGACCAAAAATGGCGTGACATGACGTCATTACAACGTTATGATCTCCCAAAGTACTACATCAATTTCATTGAACTTTTGTGAAAAGACGTAGAATTAATGCAGCATAAGGTATTGTAAGTTTTACGTCGATACCTATCATAGGGGTTGGGCTGAGGGGCCGAGGCCTTCTCGCATTGGGCCGAGGGGCCCTTCGGGCCCCTCGACCCAATGGGGAGGGGGGGGGGGGGGGGGGCACGTGCCCCCTGTGCCCCCCCCCCTGGCTGCGCCCCTGGGGGGGGGCTGAATCTGCCCCTCCCGGATTTTCTCAATAACTTTCAAACTGTGAAAGATATCAACGTGAAACTTGCAGTACCATATACTGCATCAATTCTATGTCTTCTCACCAAATTTCAATGAAATTAATGTACTATTTTGGGGAGATAAGAACATTTTAATGACGTCATGTCATGCCATTTTTGGTGGAAAAACAATAAATGTTTGAAAAATCGTACAAAATAGTTTCAAAGAAAATTGCAAATAAAAACGTCAAAAGAAAGGAAATGGCATTCCCTTCTAAATGGATATCTCGGATTTGTGATTTTGTTTTGTTTTTTTAACCCCAAAAATATTTTTTCTCGGAAAAATGTCCACCTTTTTTGTGAATTAGAAAAGTGAATTTCTTAAGCTCGAATACCAAAATAAGGTGACCGGCCCAAATCCGCGGAGGAAAACAATGCCTTTTTGCCAGAAAAATATGCCCAAAAATGGGGGTACCTTTTTGCCCCCCCCCCCCCTCAGTGGTTTTCCTTTAAAATAGGCCCTGGCTTGAGGCGTGCACTGTTTGAGGTGCTTTAAATTTTAGGACAGTGTTATGTGCTCAAAGTGTGTGTGTGTGTGTGTGTGTGTGTGTGTGTGTGTGTGTGTGTGTGTGTGTGTGTGTGTGTGTGTGTGTGTGTGTGTGTGTGTGTGTGTGTGTGTGTGTGTGTGTGTGTGTGTGTGTGTGTGTGTGTGTGTGTGTGTGTGTGTGTGTGTGTGTGTGTGTGTGTGTGTGTGTGTGTGTGTGTGTGTGTGTGTGTGTGTGTGTGTGTGTGTGTGTGTGTGTGTGTGTGTGTGTGTGTGTGTGTGTGTGTGTGTGTGTGTGTGTGTGTGTGTGTGTGTGTGTGTGTGTGTGTGTGTGTGTGTGTGTGTGTGTGTGTGTGTGTGTGTGTGTGTGTGTGTGTGTGTGTGTGTGTGTGTGTGTGTGTGTGTGTGTGTGTGTGTGTGTGTGTGTGTGTGTGTGTGTGTGTGTGTGTGTGTGTGTGTGTGTGTGTGTGTGTGTGTGTGTGTGTGTGTGTGTGTGTGTGTGTGTGTGTGTGTGTGTGTGTGTGTGTGTGTGTGTGTGTGTGTGTGTGTGTGTGTGTGTGTGTGTGTGTGTGTGTGTGTGTGTGTGTGTGTGTGTGTGTGTGTGTGTGTGTGTGTGTGTGTGTGTGTGTGTGTGTGTGTGTGTGTGTGTGTGTGTGTGTGTGTGTGTGTGTGTGTGTGTGTGTGTGTGTGTGTGTGTGTGTGTGTGTGTGTGTGTGTGTGTGTGTGTGTGTGTGTGTGTGTGTGTGTGTGTGTGTGTGTGTGTGTGTGTGTGTGTGTGTGTGTGTGTGTGTGTGTGTGTGTGTGTGTGTGTGTGTGTGTGTGTGTGTGTGTGTGTGTGTGTGTGTGTGTGTGTGTGTGTGTGTGTGTGTGTGTGTGTGTGTGTGTGTGTGTGTGTGTGTGTGTGTGTGTGTGTGTGTGTGTGTGTGTGTGTGTGTGTGTGTGTGTGTGTGTGTGTGTGTGTGTGTGTGTGTGTGTGTGTGTGTGTGTGTGTGTGTGTGTGTGTGTGTGTGTGTGTGTGTGTGTGTGTGTGTGTGTGTGTGTGTGTGTGTGTGTGTGTGTGTGTGTGTGTGTGTGTGTGTGTGTGTGTGTGTGTGTGTGTGTGTGTGTGTGTGTGTGTGTGTGTGTGTGTGTGTGTGTGTGTGTGTGTGTGTGTGTGTGTGTGTGTGTGTGTGTGTGTGTGTGTGTGTGTGTGTGTGTGTGTGTGTGTGTGTGTGTGTGTGTGTGTGTGTGTGTGTGTGTGTGTGTGTGTGTGTGTGTGTGTGTGTGTGTGTGTGTGTGTGTGTGTGTGTGTGTGTGTGTGTGTGTGTGTGTGTGTGTGTGTGTGTGTGTGTGTGTGTGTGTGTGTGTGTGTGTGTGTGTGTGTGTGTGTGTGTGTGTGTGTGTGTGTGTGTGTGTGTGTGTGTGTGTGTGTGTGTGTGTGTGTGTGTGTGTGTGTGTGTGTGTGTGTGTGTGTGTGTGTGTGTGTGTGTGTGTGTGTGTGTGTGTGTGTGTGTGTGTGTGTGTGTGTGTGTGTGTGTGTGTGTGTGTGTGTGTGTGTGTGTGTGTGTGTGTGTGTGTGTGTGTGTGTGTGTGTGTGTGTGTGTGTGTGTGTGTGGGGGGGGGGGGGGGGACAAAAGACATTCTGTCCCCCTCTCCCCAACTTTGAAGTTGGTGGGGGGGGGGGGCATGTCTCCCCCCCCCCCCACCCCCCGGTGGCGGAGCCCATGAAATCGACAGAAGAGGCCAAAATATGATGTAAATTCATCGCATTTTGCATATAAAAATTCCTTCCGAGAGATATTTCAAGTTAAACTTGATAAGCGTTCCACACTTTTTAACGACCGGTACTTGCAAGTACTTTTGGTCCTCATCAAACTACGGGCTTTTCCCGTATTGTTTTTTTTAACGCAATGGAGTGGAAAATATATTTTGCGTTCTGCTTGTTGTTATTATATGCCCGACGGTCTTCTACAATTAACAACCATTGAATACAAATATAACCAAATTAGCAGTTAACTGATGCATATAACGGCGGCCTAGTTAGTGGTTGCGACCCTCAATTTGTGAAAATTGCTTCATTTATTTTCAACATTAGGAGTTTGGTATAGTTTTGTATCTGGCTGTATATAACACTATGCTTTATATTGTCATGAAAAATAAGAATTTTCGCCCCAAAAATTAAATCTGTAGCTCATCGATGCACATCAACGACAACCTATTTAGTGTCGGCGATTTGTTTAGAAGTGCCCATTCAACAACGTTCAACAGATTGATACAAAAGCGCCAGATGTGTCGCTTTCCAATAGTGGAGGGAAAATACGG
>JAXIVJ010007642.1:0-5000 GCA_036785665.1 Chirona hameri
GATGATGTTGACTGATGATGAATCGATGATGATGATGATGATGATAGATGATGATGATGATGATGTATGATGATGATGAATGATTGATGCTATTGATGATTAATGATGATGATGATGATGATGATAGATAGATGTTATGATGATGATGATGATGATTGATGATATGATGATGATGATGATGATGATTTTGCTGATGATGAATGTTGCTGATGATGAGGATGGTTGACGTAGAGTGATGATGTTGCTATGATGATGTTTGCTGATGATGATGTTTGCTTGAGGATGATGTTGCTGATGATGATTGTTGCTGTGATGAGGAATGTTAGCTGAGATGATGATGTCGGATGATGATGTTTGCTGATGATGATGTTGATGAGATGATGATAGGAAGATTGATGTTGCTGTGATGATGTATGTTGCTGATGATGTATGCTGACATGATAGTTGCTGATGATGTTCGATGATTGATGGTGATTGATAAAGTTATGAATGGTGATGATGATGATTGGATGAGTGATTGCTGATGAATGGATGTTTATGGATGATCGTCTGGATGATGTGAGTTAGTTTGATGATGATGTTGCTGATGATGGTCGTGATGCTTGTTGTGTATGTCCCGGAGAGCTGCGCTGACCGGACGGTGTGTAAAGCCCGTGAGGCGTGTTTGTATGCCCGGAGAGGCGGTGTTGTACTGAGCCGGCCGGTTTGCGAGCTGTTGTGGTATGCCCGGAGGGCGGTGTTGTAGAGTGCCCGAGTGGTCGGTGGTTGTTGTATGCGCGGATGGTCGGTGTAGGAATATCCGAGCGCGGTGTAAGTATGGCCCTGAGGCGGTGTTGTATGCCCGGAGTGGCGGAGTGTGGGATGATGCCCGGAGGCGGTGTAGTATGAGGCCCGGAGGGCTGGTGTTTGCCCGAGGCCGGTGTGTAAGGCCCGAGGCGGTGTGGTATGCCCGGAGGCGTTGAAGTGTCCGAGCTGGTGGGATATGCCCGGTGAGGCGTGGTGGTAGGGTAGTTTGCACGGAGAGGCGGTGTGTAGGTCTATGCCCGGAGGCGGTGTTGATATATCCCGGAGCCGTGTGGTATCCGACGCGGTACAACACCGCCTCCGGCATGATGATGATGATATTGATGTGATGAGAATTGATGATGATGATGAGGAGATGATGATGCTGATGATGATAGATGATGATGATGACGATATGAATGATGATTGATGTTGATGAATGATGATGATGATGGGAGTGATATTATGATGAATGATAGATGATGATGATGATGATGATGATGATGATGATGATGGATGATGATAGATGATGGATAGATGATGATGATTGATGATGTTGCTGATATGATGTTGCTGTATGATGTTGCTTGTGTGATGTTGCTGTGAGTGATGTTGCTGTTGATGGTATGGTTGCTGATATGATGACGTGATGACAAGGTGTGTGTATGCCTCGGTAGGCGGTGGTTTGTATGCCCGGAGGCGGGTGTTGTATGCCCGGGAGGTCGGTGTGGTATGCCCGGATGGTCGTTGTTGTATGCCCGGAGGCGGTGTTGTATGCCCTGGAGCGCTGGTGGTTGGTGGTACCCATGGGAGGCGGTGTTGTATGCTCCGGAGGCCGGTGTTGTATGGCCTGGTGAGGCGGTCTGGTATGCCCGGAGGCGGTGTAGTATTCCTCCCGGAGGTGCGGTGTTGTATGGCCCGGAGGCGGTGTTGGTATGCCCGGAGGCGGTGCAGTAGCCCGGAGTCGTTGTGTTGTATGGCCCGGTAGGCGGTTGTGTGTATGCCTGGAGTGCGGTGGTATGTATGCCGGAGGCGGTGTTGTATGCCCGGAGGGCGGTGTTGGGGGGTATGCCCGGGAGGCGGTGTAGTATGCCCGGAGTGCGGTGCTTGTATGCCCGGAGGCGGTGTGGTATGCCCGGAGGGCGGTACAACAACCGCTCCGGGCATGATGATGATAGTGATGTATGGATGATGATGATGATGATGATGTTGATGAGATGATGATGATGATGATGATTATGATGATGTGATGATGATGATGATGATGGATGATGATGATGATGATGATGATGATGATGATGATTAGATGATGAGATGATTGATGTATGATTATGATGGATGATGATGATGATTATGATGTAAGATGATGATGTTGATGATTGATGTTGATGATGATGTTGATGAGTGTTGATGATGATGGGGGTTGATGATGATGTTGATGAAGATGTTGATGATGATGTTGATGAGATTTTGATGATGATGTTGATGTATGAGGTTCTTGATGTGATGTGTTGATGTTGATGATGATGTTGATGATTAGGTTGAATGTTGTTGATTTGGAATGCGTTGATATGATGTTGCTGATGAGTTGCTGTTGATGTTGCAGGATGATGTGTTGCTGTTGATGTTGACTGCATGATGTTGCTGAGTGATGTTGCTGATGATGTTGCTGATGATGTTTGCTGATGATGACGTGAGACGGTGTGGTATGCCCGGAGGCGGTGTTGTATGCCCGGAGGCGGTGTTGTATGCCCGGAGGCGGTGTTGTATGCCCGGAGGCGGGTGTTGTATGCCCGGAGCGGTGTTGTATGCCGGAGGCGGTGTGATATGCCCGGAGGCGGTGTTGTATGCCGGAGGCGGTGTTTTTATGCCCTGAGGCGGTCTGGTATGCCCGGAGGCTGTTTAGTATGCCCGGAGGCGTGTTGTATGCCCGAGGCGGTGTGGTATGCCCGTGAGGCGGGCTGTATGCCCGGAGGCGGTGTGTATGCCCGGAGGCGGGTGGTGGTATGCCGGAGGAGGTGTGGTAGCGGAGGGAGTAGTATGCCCGGAGGCGGTGTTGTTTGCCCGGAGGCGGTGTGGTATGCCCGGAGGCGGTGTAGTATGCCCGGAGGCGGTGTTGTATGCCCGGAGGCGGTGTGGTATTGCCGGAGGCGGTACAACACCGCCTCCGGGCATGATGATGAATATATGATATATGATGAGATGATGATGATGATGTGATGTGATGATGATGATGATGATGATGATGATGATGATGATGATGATGATGATGATGATGTATGTTGCTGATGATGATGTTGCTGATGATGATGTTGCTGATGATGATGTTGTTGATGATGTTGCTGATGATGTTGCTGATGATGTTGCTGATGATGTGTTGCTGATGATGTTGATGATGATGTTGATGATTGATGTTGATGATGATGTTGATGATGATGTTGATGATGATGTTGCTGATGATGTTGCTGATGATGTTGCTGATGATGTTGCTGATGATGTTGATGATGATGTTGATGATGATGTTGATGATGATGTTGATGATGATGTTGATGATGATGTTGATGATGTTGTTGATGATGATGTTGATGATGATTGTTGATGTTGATGATGATGTTAAGTGATGTTTTGATGAAGTGTGAATGATGATGTGATGTTGCTGATGATGTTGCTGATGATGTTAGCTGATGATGTTGCTGGTGATGTTGCTGCTGATGATGTTGCTGATGATGATTGCTGATGATGTTGCTGATGATGACGTGAGACGGTGTGGTCATGCCCGTTTGCGGTGTTGTATGCCCTGAGGCGGTGTTGTATGCACCGGAGGCGGTGTGGTATGCCGGAGGCGGTGTTGTATGCCCGGAGGCGGTGTTGTATGCCGGAGGCGGTGTGGTATGCCCGGAGGCGGTGTAGTATGCCCGGAGGCGGTGTTGTATGCCCGGAGGCGGTGTGGTGTGCCCGGAGGCGGTGTAGTATGCCCGGAGGCGGTGTTGTATGCCCGGAGGCGGTGTGGTATGCCCGGAGGCGGTACAACACCGCCCTCCGGGCATGATGATGATAATGATGATGATGATGATGATGATGATGATGATGATGATGTGATGATGATTGATGATGATGATGATGATGATGATGATGATGATGATGATGATGATGATGATGATGATGATGATGATGATGATGATGATGATGATGATGATGATGATGATGATGATGATGATGATGATGATGATGATGATGATGATGATGATGATGATGATGATGATGATGATGATGATGATGATGATGATGATGATGATGATGATGATGATGATGATGATGATGATGATGGATGATGATGATGATGATGATGAGATGATGATGATGATGGATGATGATGATGATGATGATGATGATGATGATGATGATGATGATGATGATGATGATGATGATGATGATGATGATGATGATGATGATGATTGATGATGATGATGATGATGATGATGATGTTGCTGCTGATGATGTTGCTGATGATGATGTTGCTTGTTGATGATGATGTTGATGATGATGTTGCTGATGATGTTGCTGATGATGTTGCTGATGATGTTGATGATGATGTTGCTGGTGATGTTGCTGATGATGTTTGCTGATGATGTTGCTGCTGATGTTGCTGATGATGACGTGAGACGGTGTGGTATGCCCGGAGGCGGGTGTTGTATGCCGGAGGCGGTGTTGTATGCCCGGAGGCGGTGTGGTATGCCCGGAGGCGGTGTAGTATGCCCGGAGGCGGTGTTGTATGCCCGGAGGCGGTGTGGTATGCCCGGAGGCGGTGTAGTATGCCCGGAGGCGGTGTTGTATGCCCGGAGGCGGTGTGGTATGCCCCGGAGGCGGTGTAGTTTGCCCGGAGGCGGTGTTGTATGCCCGGAGGCGGTGTGGTGTGCCCGGAGCGGTGTAGTATGCCCGGAGGCGGTGTTGTATGCCCCGGAGGCGGTTTGGTATGCCCGGAGGCGGTACAACACCGACCTCCGGGCATGATGATTTGATGATGATGATGATGATGATGATGATGATGATGATGATGATGATGTGATGATGATGATGATGATGATGATGATGATGTATGATTGATGATGATGATGATGTGATGATGATGATGATGATGATGATGATGATGATGATGATGATGATGATGATGATGAATGATGATGATGATGATGATGATGATGATGATGATGATGATG
>JAXIVJ010007642.1:10000-12500 GCA_036785665.1 Chirona hameri
CGGTGTGGTATGCCCGGAGGCGGTACAACACCGCCTCCGGGCATGATGATGATAATGATGATGATGATGATGATGATGATGATGATGATGATGATGATGATGATGATGATGATGATGATGATGATGATGATGATGATGATGATGATGATGATGATGATGTTGCTGATGATGATGTTGCTGATGATGATGTTGCTGATGATGATGTTGTTGATGATGTTGCTGATGATGTTGCTGATGATGTTGCTGATGATGTTGCTGATGATGTTGATGATGATGTTGATGATGATGTTGATGATGATGTTGATGATGATGTTGATGATGATGTTGCTGATGATGTTGCTGATGATGTTGCTGATGATGTTGCTGATGATGTTGATGATGATGTTGATGATGATGTTGATGATGATGTTGATGATGATGTTGATGATGATGTTGATGATGATGTTGATGATGATGTTGATGATGATGTTGATGTTGATGATGATGTTAATGATGATGTTGATGATGATGTTGATGATGATGTTGCTGATGATGTTGCTGATGATGTTGCTGATGATGTTGCTGGTGATGTTGCTGATGATGTTGCTGATGATGTTGCTGATGATGTTGCTGATGTTGACGTGAGACGGTGTGGTATGCCCGTTTGCGGTGTTGTATGCCCTGAGGCGGTGTTGTATGCCCGGAGGCGGTGTGGTATGCCCGGAGGCGGTGTTGTATGCCCGGAGGCGGTGTTGTATGCCCGGAGGCGGTGTGGTATGCCCGGAGGCGGTGTAGTATGCCCGGAGGCGGTGTTGTATGCCCGGAGGCGGTGTGGTATGCCCGGAGGCGGTGTAGTATGCCCGGAGGCGGTGTTGTATGCCCGGAGGCGGTGTGGTATGCCCGGAGGCGGTACAACACCGCCTCCGGGCATGATGATGATAATGATGATGATGATGATGATGATGATGATGATGATGATGATGATGATGATGATGATGATGATGATGATGATGATGATGATGATGATGATGATGATGATGATGATGATGATGATGATGATGATGATGATGATGATGATGATGATGATGATGATGATGATGATGATGATGATGATGATGATGATGATGATGATGATGATGATGATGATGATGATGATGATGATGATGATGATGATGATGATGATGATGATGATGATGATGATGATGATGATGATGATGATGATGATGATGATGATGATGATGATGATGATGATGATGATGATGATGATGATGATGATGATGATGATGATGATGATGATGATGATGATGATGATGATGATGATGATGATGATGATGATGATGATGATGATGATGATGATGATGATGATGATGATGATGTTGCTGATGATGATGTTGCTGATGATGATGTTGCTGTTGATGATGATGTTGATGATGATGTTGCTGATGATGTTGCTGATGATGTTGCTGATGATGTTGATGATGATGTTGCTGGTGATGTTGCTGATGATGTTGCTGATGATGTTGCTGATGATGTTGCTGATGATGACGTGAGACGGTGTGGTATGCCCGGAGGCGGTGTTGTATGCCCGGAGGCGGTGTTGTATGCCCGGAGGCGGTGTGGTATGCCCGGAGGCGGTGTAGTATGCCCGGAGTCGGTGTTGTATGCCCGGAGGCGGTGTGGTATGCCGGAGGCGGGTGTAGTATGCCCGGAGGCGGTGTTGTATGCCCGGAGGCGGTGTGGTATGCCCGGAGGCGGTGTAGTTTGCCCGCGTGAGCCGCGTGTTGCGTTGTATGCCCGGGGAGGGTGGTGCGGGGGGTGTAGTATGCCCGGAGGCGGTTTGGTATGCCCGGAGGCGGTACAACACCGCCTCCTGGGCAATGATGATGATGATGATGATGATGATGATGAGATGATGATGATGATGATGATGATGATGATGATGATGATGATGATGATGATGATGATGATGATGATGATGATGATGATGATGATGATGATGATGATGATGATGATGATGATGATGATGATGATGATGATGATGATGATGATGATGATGATGATGATGATGATGATGATGATGATGATGATGATGATGATGATGATGATGATGATGATGATGATGATGATGATGATGATGATGATGATGATGATGATGATGATGATGATGATGATGATGATGATGATGATGATGATGATGAAGATGATGATGATGATGATGATGATGATGTTGCTGATGATGATGTTGCTGATGACGATGTTGCTGATGATGATGTTGCTGATGATGATGTTGTTGATGATGTTGCTCATGATGTTGATGATGATGTTGCTGATTATGTTGCTGATGATGTTGATGATGATGATGATGTTCATGATGATGTTGATGTTGATGATGATGTTGATGATGATGTTGATGATGATGTTGATGATGATGTTGATGATGATGTTGCTGATGATGTTGCTGATGATGTTGCTGATGATGTTGCTGATGATGTTGCTGATGATGTTGCTGGTGATGTTGCTG
>JAXIVJ010007642.1:20000-22500 GCA_036785665.1 Chirona hameri
TGCCCGGAGGCGGTGTTGTATGCCCGGAGGCGGTGTGGTATGCCCGGAGGCGGTACAACACCGCCTCCGGGCATGATGATGATAATGATGATGATGATGATGATGATGATGATGATGATGATGATGATGATGATGATGATGATGATGATGATGATGATGATGATGATGATGATGATGATGATGATGATGATGATGATGATGATGATGATGATGATGATGATGATGATGATGATGATGATGATGATGATGATGATGATGTTGCTGATGATGATGTCGCTGATGATGATGTTGCTGATGATGATGTTGTTGATGATGTTGCTGATGATGTTGCTGATGATGTTGCTGATGATGTTGCTGATGATGTTGATGATGATGTTGATGATGATGTTGATGATGATGTTGATGATGATGTTGATGATGATGTTGCTGATGATGTTGCTGATGATGTTGCTGATGATGTTGCTGATGATGTTGCTGGTGATGTTGCTGATGATGTTGCTGATGATGTTGCTGATGATGACGTGATACGGTGTGGTATGCCCGGAGGCGGTGTTGTATGCCCGGAGGCGGTGTTGTATGCCCGGAGGCGGTGTGGTATGCCCGGAGGCGGTGTTGTATGCCCGGAGGCGGTGTTGTATGCCCGGAGGCGGTGTGGTATGCCCGGAGGCGGTGTTGTATGCCCGGAGGCGGTGTTGTATGCCCTGAGGCGGTCTGGTATGCCCGGAGTCGGTGTAGTATGCCCGGAGGCGGTGTTGTATGCCCGGAGGCGGTGTGGTATGCCCGGAGGCGGTGCAGTATGCCCGGAGGCGTTGTTGTATGCCCGGAGGCGGTGTGGTATGCCCGGAGGCGGTGTAGTATGCCCGGAGGCGGTGTTGTATGCCCGGAGGCGGTGTGGTATGCCCGGAAGCGGTGTAGTATGCCCGGAGGCGGTGTTGTATGCCCGGAGGCGGTGTGGTATGCCCGGAGGCGGTACAACACCGCCTCCGGGCATGATGATGATAATGATGATGATGATGATGATGATGATGATGATGATGATGATGATGATGATGATGATGATGATGATGATGATGATGATGATGATGATGATGATGATGATGATGATGATGATGATGATGATGATGATGATGATGATGATGATGATGATGATGATGATGATGATGATGATGATGATGATGATGATGAAGATGATGATGTTGATGATGATGTTGATGATGATGTTGATGATGATGTTGATGATGATGTTGATGATGATGTTGATGATGATGTTGATGATGATGTTGATGATGATGTTGATGATGATGTTGATGATGATGTTCTTGATGATGTTTATGTTGATGATGATGTTGATGATGATGTTGATGATGATGTTGATGATGATGTTGATGATGATGTTGCTGATGATGTTGCTGATGATGTTGCTGATGATGTTGCTGATGATGTTGCTGATGATGTTGCTGGTGATGTTGCTGATGATGTTGCTGATGATGTTGCTGATGATGACGTGAGACGGTGTGGTATGCCCGGAGGCGGTGTTGTATGCCCGGAGGCGGTGTTGTATGCCCGGAGGCGGTGTGGTATGCCCGGAGGCGGTGTTGTATGCCCGGAGGCGGTGTGATATGCCCGGAGGCGGTGTTGTATGCCCGGAGGCGGTGTTTTATGCCCTGAGGCGGTCTGGTATGCCCGGAGGCGGTTTAGTATGCCCGGAGGCGGTGTTGTATGCCCGGAGGCGGTGTGGTATGCCCGGAGGCGGTGCAGTATGCCCGGAGGCGGTGTTGTATGCCCGGAGGCGGTGTGGTATGCCCGGAGGCGGTGTAGTATGCCCGGAGGCGGTGTTGTTTGCCCGGAGGCGGTGTGGTATGCCCGGAGGCGGTGTAGTATGCCCGGAGGCGGTGTTGTATGCCCGGAGGCGGTGTGGTATGCCCGGGGGCGGTACAACACCGCCTCCGGGCATGATGATGATAATGATGATGATGATGATGATGATGATGATGATGATGATGATGATGATGATGATGATGATGATGATGATGATGATGATGATGATGATGATGATGATGATGATGTTGCTGATGATGATGTTGCTGATGATGATGTTGCTGATGATGATGTTGTTGATGATGTTGCTGATGATGTTGCTGATGATGTTGCTGATGATGTTGCTGATGATGTTGATGATGATGTTGATGATGATGTTGATGATGATATTGATGATGATGTTGATGATGATGTTGCTGATGATGTTGCTGATGATGTTGCTGATGATGTTGCTGATGATGTTGCTGATGATGTTGCTGGTGATGTTGCTGATGATGTTGCTGATGATGTTGCTGATGATGACGTGAGACGGTGTGGTATGCCCGGAGGCGGTGTTGTATGCCCGGAGGCGGTGTTGTATGCCCGGAGGCGGTGTGGTATGCCCGGAGGCGGTGTTGTATGACCGGAGGCGGTGTTGTATGCCCGTAGGCGGTGTGGTATGCCCGGAGGCGGTGTTGTATGC
>JAXIVJ010007642.1:32500-35000 GCA_036785665.1 Chirona hameri
GATGATGATGATGATGATGATGTTGCTGATGATGATGTTGCTGATGATGATGTTGCTGATGATGTTGTTGATGATGTTGCTGATGATGTTGCTGATGATGTTGCTGATGATGTTGCTGATGATGTTGATGATGATGTTGATGATGATGTTGATGATGATATTGATGATGATGTTGATGATGATGTTGCTGATGATGTTGCTGATGATGTTGCTGATGATGTTGCTGATGATGTTGCTGATGATGTTGCTGGTGATGTTGCTGATGATGTTGCTGATGATGTTGCTGATGATGACGTGAGACGGTGTGGTATGCCCGGAGGCGGTGTTGTATGCGATGATGAGGCGATGATGATGATGATGATGATGATGATGATGATGATGATGATGATGATGATGATGATGATGATGATGATGATGATGATGATGATGATGATGATGTTGCTGATGATGTTGCTGATGATGTTGCTGGTGATGTTGCTGATGATGTTGCTGATGATGTTGCTGATGATGACGTGAGACGGTGTGGTATGCCCGGAGGCGGTGTTGTATGCCCGGAGGCGGTGTTGTATGCCCGGAGGCGGTGTGGTATGCCCGGAGGCGGTGTTGTATGCCCGGAGGCGGTGTTGTATGCCCGGAGGCGGTGTGGTATGCCCGGAGGCGGTGTTGTATGCCCGGAGGCGGTGTTGTATGCCCTGAGGCGGTCTGGTATGCCCGGAGGCGGTGTAGTATGCCCGGAGGCGGTGTTGTATGCCCGGAGGCGGTGTGGTATGCCCGGAGGCGGTGCAGTATGCCCGGAGGCGGTGTTGTATGCCCGGAGGCGGTGTGGTATGCCCGGAGGCGGTGTAGTATGCCCGGAGGCGGTGTTGTATGCCCGGAGGCGGTGTGGTATGCCCGGAGGCGGTGTAGTATGCCCGGAGGCGGTGTTGTATGCCCGGAGGCGGTGTGGTATGCCCGGAGGCGGTACAACACCGCCTCCGGGCATGATGATGATAATGATGATGATGATGATGATGATGATGATGATGATGATGATGATGATGATGATGATGATGATGATGATGATGATGATGATGATGATGATGATGATGATGATGATGATGATGATGATGATGATGATGATGATGATGATGATGATGATGATTATGATGAAGATGATGATGTTGATGATGATGTTGATGATGATGTTGATGATGATGTTGATGATGATGTTGATGATGATGTTGATGATGATGTTGATGATGATGTTGATGATGATGTTGATGATGATGTTGATGATGATGTTCTTGATGATGTTGATGTTGATGATGATGTTGATGATGATGTTGATGATGATGTTGATGATGATGTTGATGATGATGTTGCTGATGATGTTGCTGATGATGTTGCTGATGATGTTGCTGATGATGTTGCTGATGATGTTGCTGGTGATGTTGCTGATGATGTTGCTGATGATGTTGCTGATGATGACGTGAGACGGTGTGGTATGCCCGGAGGCGGTGTTGTATGCCCGGAGGCGGTGTTGTATGCCCGGAGGCGGTGTGGTATGCCCGGAGGCGGTGTTGTATGCCCGGAGGCGGTGTTGTATGCCCGGAGGCGGTGTGATATGCCCGGAGGCGGTGTTGTATGCCCGGAGGCGGTGTTTTATGCCCTGAGGCGGTCTGGTATGCCCGGAGGCGGTTTAGTATGCCCGGAGGCGGTGTTGTATGCCCGGAGGCGGTGTGGTATGCCCGGAGGCGGTGCAGTATGCCCGGAGGCGGTGTTGTATGCCCGGAGGCGGTGTGGTATGCCCGGAGGCGGTGTAGTATGCCCGGAGGCGGTGTTGTTTGCCCGGAGGCGGTGTGGTATGCCCGGAGGCGGTGTAGTATGCCCGGAGGCGGTGTTGTATGCCCGGAGGCGGTGTGGTATGCCCGGAGGCGGTACAACACCGCCTCCGGGCATGATGATGATAATGATGATGATGATGATGATGATGATGATGATGATGATGATGATGATGATGATGATGATGATGATGATGATGATGATGATGATGATGATGATGATGATGATGATGTTGCTGATGATGATGTTGCTGATGATGATGTTGCTGATGATGATGTTGTTGATGATGTTGCTGATGATGTTGCTGATGATGTTGCTGATGATGTTGCTGATGATGTTGATGATGATGTTGATGATGATGTTGATGATGATGTTGATGATGATGTTGATGATGATGTTGCTGATGATGTTGCTGATGATGTTGCTGATGATGTTGCTGATGATGTTGATGATGATGTTGATGATGATGTTGATGATGATGTTGATGATGATGTTGATGATGATGTTGATGATGATGTTGATGATGATGTTGATGATGATGTTGATGATGATGTTGATGATGATGTTGATGATGATGTTGATGTTGATGATGATGTTAATGATGATGTTGATGATGATGTTGATGATGATGTTGCTGATGATGTTGCTGATGATGTTGCTGATGATGTTGCTGGTGATG